>JABUQX010055229.1:0-7500 GCA_015478945.1 Trachelipus rathkii
TTGAGCGGGCATCACGATCATTACATACTATAAAATGGGGGGAGGGTAGTAAACCAAAGCGGGGGATTCTGACTGTGAAACAAATTTGTATTCAGTATGTAATTATCGCGTTACATTTTAGGCCCCTCATCACAAGCAAATTACTTGTAATTTAGCTCTATTTACATACTTATAGAACATTTGTCTTCATCCTTTTGCTCCTTCTTCGGCAGATGCCTCTTCGGATGAATCCAATGCTCCTTCTTCGAACGAACGGCTTAAGTAATCCGCAATCACATTATCTTTGCCGCTAATGTGATTTAATATAAATCGATACCTCTGTAAGAACAGAGACCATCTCATAATCCGTGAGTTCTGATACTTTTTCTTATTCATAGCCGTAAGAGGCCGATGGTCGGACTGTAAGATAAACTCTTTACCATAAAGATACGGCTCGAACTTCTTAATTCCCGTCACTATCGCTAGTGCCTCTTTTTCTAGCGTTGAGTATCTTTGCTGGGTTGGTGAGAGCTTCTTACTTCCATATGCCACTGGGTGTAACATGCCGTTATCTTCCTGTAGGAGGACAAATCCCAATGATGAATCAGAAGCGTCCACCTGCAGTGTAAAAGTCTTATCCAGTCTCGGCATTTTCAGTATCGGTTTTGAACTCAGGGCTTCTTTCAATCTCACGAACGCTTCTTGGTGTTTTTCTTCCCATCTTACTTTTGTAGGTTCTCCTTTTCTTGTAAGATCTGTGAGTGGGGCGGCGACCCTTGCGTAATCTTTCACGAAATCCTGGTAGTACCCAGTCAGACCCAAAAACGAACGCACCTGTTTTTTGTTCCTAGGTGGCTCTGTCTTCATGATCTTGATAACGTTGTCTTCGTGGAGACCTTTATTCCCGTTACCAATGTGGTGACCCAGAAATTCCACGTTAGATGAAGCAAACTCACATTTGGTGGGGCGTATCGTGAATCCTTCCTCTTTTAGTTTTCCAAGTACATTCCGTAGGGTGGTCAGGTGATCGTGCCAGGTCCGGGAGTGTACAATGATATCATCAATGTAGAAGTCTACATCATTGAATCCATCAAGTATCCTCCTCATGGCTCTTACGAGGGTGGCACCGGCATTCACCATGCCAAACGGTAGCTTGATGTAATGGAAATGACCGTCCTCGGTCGAGAATCCGGTCTTATGTCTGTCCTCTGGTTTTATCTGTATTTGCCAGTAACCTTTGGCAAGGTCAAGTTTGGTAAAATACTTGTCTCTGGCAAATTTCGTAAATAGGGTTTGTGATGTGGTCATTGGCTCCGGATCAAATACAGTGATCCTGTTGAGAGCCCTGTAGTCTGAACAGACTCTCTTACTCCCATCTTTCTTCTGTACCACAACCACAGGCGCAGAATAGGGCGATGTTGAAGGTACTATAATTCCCATCTTAATTATCTTCTCCGTATCTTTCTTTAGCTCAGTGCGGGTGGTGTATGGCAGCTTATATGGCTTAAGCCTTATCGGTGTGTCATCTATGAGGTCTATAGCATGAAAATCATTTTTGGCAGTGCCTGGCACATCCGTGAATATGTCTTCATACTTTTCCAAGATAGTCATCAGATCTCTCCTCATAGGATCCGTTATTTCCTTGCTCACTTTCGTATCAGACAATTTTTCTTTCTGTACAGGTGTGGGGTCAATGTCCACCAGATGGATATTTTCTTCATTTTCCGTATCTAATATAACCGCTGAAGCACCTATTTCTCCCTGATGTTGACTTTCTTCTTCTTCTTCCTCACTCTCCTCTCTCACAATGTACTTCTTTAGCAGGTTTATATGATAGGTTTTCACCACTTCTCCAACCTGTATCCGGTAATTGTCTTTACCGTACGGTTCAATCACTGGTTACGGCCTACCCCAACGCATAAGCATTTTGTTGTTAGATGTAGGTAGGAGCACCAGAGCCATATCTCCCACCTTCAACTTTCTGTTTTTCGCGCCTCTATCGTAATATCTTTTCTGCATGATTTGGGCTTTCGCTAGATTTTCTCTTGCTAGCTTTAACGTCTCATTCAATCTTTCCTGCAAATCGAATACGTACCGGTATGTCGATCTTGCCTCGTCTGGGTTAATGTCACCCGCCCAAATCTCATGCAATATTTGCATTGGTCCCCTCACAGTCCTTCCATACAGAAGCTCGAAAGGTGAGAATCCTGTGGAGTCCTGTGGGGCTTCCCTGTACGCAAATAAAAGTGGTTCTATAAATTTGTGCCATTTTCTGACTTGTTCGTCGCACATTCTCTTAAGCATACGCTTCAGTGTCCCATTAAATCTTTCGGTGAGTCCCTGACTCATAGGATGGTAAATACTCGAAAATTTTTGTTTAATATTGAGCATCTTGGTCACATCTCTCATCAAGTCGGATGTGAACTGACGTCCGTTGTCACTCAATATTTCTTTCGGTATGCCCAGCCTCATGAAGATGGATATGAGACTTTCTGTCACTTTCTGAGCCGTTATACTCTTCAGAGGAACTGCCTCTGGGTATCTGGTAGCTGCATCAACGAGTGTTAACACATACTGGTGTCCCTCGGATGATGGTGGCGTAATTGGACCTACTAAATCAATGACGACTCTCTGAAAAGGTTCTTCTATTATCGGCATTGGGCACAAAGGAACCTTCTTCACAGCTCCCTTAGAACAGGTTCTTTGGCAAATGTCACAGGAGTAGCAATGTCTGGACACGTCCTGGTACAAGTTCGGCCAGAAGAATTGCTGAGTGATCTTCCCCATCGTCTTCTTAACTCCCTGGTGGCCTCCAAATATTTCATCGTGCGCCACTCTCATCACTCTGTTCCTGTATTCTTTTGGCACCACAAGCGTGAGCCTTTCTAGTTGGTTTTCAACCACTCTCTTGTATAAAATGCCGTTCTTCAAAATATATTTCCTTTCGTCCTTTTCCACGGACTTCCAGATTCTTTGTAGAGTCAAATCATCCTTTTGTCTTTCTTTAAAGACTTTGCGGTCACGGATTAATTCTGTAATCTGACCGTCGTGAACCTCTTCCACTTCGTTCACGGCTGCGACACTGTGTGCTTTCGAACTATCTACATGGGGCATTTTGTCACCCTCTAGTATGGCACTATTTTCTGTGATGTCATTCTGACTCTCATCCTCTACTACATTATGTACATCTGCTCCCTCTGTAGTATCCAATACTTCCATTACACTTCCAATATTTACATGTGGCTCAGAGTAAACTTCTTTACGTTTATCTCCTACAATAACTTCATTTCCAGACTCGGAATCTTGGGACTCTTGTTCATGGAACAATTGTGTATCTGCGGTTGTTTCATCTTTCTCTTCAAACATGATTAGTGATTGTTGGACAGACGGTGCTTCCTCCATTATCTGTTCACCTTCCGTTCTCGCCTCTTCAGACATATGATCCTTTTGTTCGGCATTGCGCCTTTCCATAGATTCTTCTGACGAATCTTCCTCAGCTCGCTCGGCAATGGGGAATAACAACTCCTTCTGAGCTGTTCCATCCTGCACAACGTGCGGACCATGATACTTAGTCGCTTCCCATGCAAGGTTTGGCTGATATGGGGGGAGTGCCCCTTCGATATTTCCTATAACCAGATCATATACGACCTCTGGCAGCACTGCTGCGGTCGTCTTACCCACAAAGTATGGGGTGTCTATCTCGACGTTTGCGAGTGGAACTTCTCGAGCCGTACTATCTAACAATCTCATGGTTGTATGTGCACCAGTATAGCACTTTTCGGGTACATACTTTTCGCGCACCACTACAAAATTACAACCGCTATCCCGTAGCAACTGAACGCGATACCCGTTCACTGTCCCATAAGTTATTGGCAAGTTGTGTGAGTATCTATCAGTCTCACTCACTACAACTGTATCATTAAGGAGAGACGGTTCTTCACCTGAGGATCTCAGGGCTTTTCTTCCTCTTTGGAAACCTCCGGACGCTGCCGTACTCTTTCCGTCTTCCTTCTGTTTGTTATTGGAATTTCCAAAATTTCTGCCACTATTGTTGAAGTATGGAGGGGCTCTGCAGTCTCGGGCCAAGTGCCCTTTTCTTTGACATCTGTAGCAAGTGACCACAGTTCTTGGTTCACTGCTACTTCGGCGTTGTTCTCGCCGCTCATTACTCCCATTATTACCTTTTGCTGCGTTTTCTGTTGTTCTCGATGCGTGTTGGTTTGTGCTCTTTGAGTTATCGTTTCTGTGATAACTATTACTATTATTTCTCGATTTATAATAATTATTGTTGCTGTGACTCTTAATTATTTCCTTTGACTATGACTCCGTGCGTGACTTGACGTTAGTTTTCATATGATGGGCCTCATATAGTTTCTCAGAACCTAGTTATAGCGCTTTCAATATTCTTATCATTCTTTTTCTCTTTAATAAACTGCAAGCTCCTTCGCACCGTGCTCAAGATTTACTTGTCGATCGAAAGAAGAATCGCTCAAAATCATACTGCAGTCATTTTAACCTTTGCCGCAGTCAACCATTTACGGAGATCTTTCAACTTATCTTTCTGACCATATACTCCAGGACTGTCATCATAAAAGTCGGCACATGTTCTTATATTTTTGCACAAATACCAACTTTCAGTGGACGGTTGTACCTGAATTAGTAAACGCTCTCTTTAATTCTTCATAGTTCTTCAGCTCTTCGACCGTGAAATTGCTAAAAACTTGCACTGCCTTGCCCGAGAGAAATGTCTCCAAGCACTAGAGCTTGTTTCTCTTTTGGCACGTCGTTCGATTCAGCTTGTTTTTCAAACATCAACAAATATTCCTCAATATTGTTGACCTTTTCATCAAAGTTTGGCAGTTTCAATTTAGGATATCTACTCGCGTGAGAAACGCTATTTGTGTTTGAGGAACTTTGGGACGATGCTATTGCAGCTTCATGCTGTCTTTGACGGTCTTCCGCCTCCAGCTTCATTTTCAGCATTCTTTCCTCCGATTCTTTAGCAATCTTGTCGGCTTCTAACTTAGCCTGACGTTCACGTTCATCAGCTTCCATTTTCTCCTTACGTGCTTCAGCTTCCATCATAAGCTTCTTTTCCTCCAATGCTGCATTTATCTTCTGCTGCTCCAATTCCTTTTCCATCTGGAGCTTTTGTAGTTCCATTTCCCTAGCTAATCTCTTTTCTTCCATTTCTGCTTCTCTAGCCAATCTCTTTTCTTCCATTTCCGCTTCTTTAGCCAATCTCTTTTCTTCTTTAGCATGTTCCCTTTCTTTAGCTCGTTCCTCTCTTAGATAATTAACTGCCTCCTGACTAGATAAACCTAGTTCCTTGCACATAGCAATAAGTTCTTCCTGAGATGCCATCTTAATAAACTTTGAATCAATAATACGTCAAAAAGTCACTTTTCAAAATGCACGAGACAAAATAAATATTCTAATCTTTTTCTCAGATTTTTGGGTCAGCCTGATAGCTCTATGTGTTACTACCAAATTTCGAACAATATATATATATATATATATATATTATATTTATATATAATATATATATATATTATATATATAGTATATATATATATATATTATATATATGATGGGTATGATTGTGAGTAGTATTATATATATATATATATATATATATATATATATATATGCACTTCAATATTACGCAGAAAATTTTTTCAAAAACCGGTGGGAAAATATTGTTCTCGGCCCTAGAGCACTTTACGAGCGAAAAGAAAAATTCTCGGAAAATCAATATTTTCGCACGTGTAGCTTTTGCAAAATTTTTAAGCTCGTCCTTCAAATATTAATAAATATATATATATATATATATATATATATATATATATATATATATATATATATATATATATATATATATATATATATATATTATTATATATATATTTAATATATATATAATTATAACAGTAGCACTCGCAATAACGGCTACTCCGCTTAACGGCGTTTCGGCAATAACGGCGCTCTTGACCCTCAATTTTCAAAAACTTTTTACTGTATAAATAAATTATAAGTTAAAAAATGGCTCCTACATCTATCTAGTGAAAATAAAAATTGCAAACGTCTTACATTAAATGAGAAACTAGAAATAATAAAGTTAAGTGAGCTTTGAAAGATTGTCAAAAGTTAATGCTGTCATAACAAATGCCATTGCATGTTATAAGCAACTTCTGCTCGAGAAGAAGAGGCACTCTATGAGACAGACTTCTTTGTTGTCATTCTTCAATAGAGCACCATCACAACCTTCCACTGAAACGTCTGGCCTGCCATCAGTTTCAGATTCTACACCAACAACATTACTATCACCATCTGCAAAGCGATGGCGGCTGTTTGTAGATTAAGATGATGAAGATTCGCTATTGTGAGTTTGGACGAATAAGTGGCATCCTCAAAATAAAAATATTTGTATTTAAAGTCTTATATTTCTCATTTCTTTTTCAGTTGTAAATCATGTACTGTACGTACTAAATATATATTTAATGGTGAACATTGTGTAAATTTCCGTTTTTATCATTGTTAGTATTATTGCACACTTAATATATTTTAGTACATAGTACATACTACGTAGTTTTGCTTGCAGGCACTCGCGAGGCACAAAAAATGCCTTAATTCACTTACCGGCGTTTTTCACTTAACGGCGAGGGTCCGGTCCCAATTACGCCGTTATTGCGAGGTGTTATTGCGAGGTTCTACTGTATATATATATATAATAATATATATATATATATAATATATTATATATATATATATATATATATATATATATATTATATATATATATATATATATATAATATTATATATATATATTTTTCTTCAAAACCAAATTCTATATTAGTTTTTTAGTTCCTGTCATATCTTGTCTCAGTTGTTCACCTATTCGCACCCAAGACTAATTCTGAGCCTCCCTTTTCAATACTTCGGCTCTATTTCTAAGGGTTACATATTCCACTCTAGATTCTGGGCTTCTCTCCTTCATCCAACTTCTAAACGCTTTATTTTTTCCCTTTATGGCTCGTCCCACCTCCTCCGTCCACCAGACAGAGCCCTTCCTCCCTGCGCCCATCTTTTTGATGTCCAATACTTCTCTCGCGCAGTTATCCATCTTATTCCTAAAATTTTCCCACTCCTCCTCCACACCCTCGAAATCCACGTCATCTCTCGGTTTACAAGTTCTTATTTTATTCTGGAGTGCTTCAATCACTCCTTCCTCTTTTAATTTTTCCACCGCAAACCTCTCTCTCACAAGGGCCTTTGAATACATCGGTCTCCTCATACACAACTTTCCTATCACCAACCTGGGATCCGAGTCCAAGGATACAGAGGGTACACTCTTTACATCCGTCATAACTTTCCTGTTGTTCACGAGAATTAAGTCAATCATCGACTTATCTGTATATTCCTCTAACACACTGTTCCATCGGTACCACGTCCATTTGTGTGAATTCCTGTGCGCATAAAAAGTGTTCATGATTGAAAGACCATTTTCCATCGCGAAATT
>JABUQX010055229.1:12500-15000 GCA_015478945.1 Trachelipus rathkii
TAAAATTTTAATAATAATTCCTCTTTGAAAACGATGTACATTTACGTAATATTAATTTATTAATAAAGTTTATGTTTTTCGTTTTTAATGCACAAAATATTTCAGTTTCATCCTAAAGTTTAAAATAATTTCTCTCTATGAACTATGGAACTGCTTGAACATAATGTAATTATAATTTTATTCAAAACTGATCTTTTATTAAAAAAAATTTAAAAAAGGAAAAAAAAATTATAATTCACTTTCTTCCTAAATTTTAATTTAATTCCTCTTTGAACGAGAGCAAAAATGTATATAATTTATTCAAAAACAATTGTTTCTTAAAAAAATATAAAATTTCTTTCAAACAGGTAAAATCCCCTTAGATCCGAGTTTTTATTTTTAAAAGGAAGAAAATTAAGCCCTCAACATTCGCGTTGAACCTAGAGGAAGAAAGCTGTAATTGTGCACAGCTGCAAATGTGCAAAACTTTAAGGATAACTAGGGATTGCCTCTTTAACTGTTAACTTTGATTTCCGGAAGATGTTCATTATTTCATCTAATGCCTTATGAATTTCCCTACTTTGATTTTTTTCTAGAAGATTTTTAGTTTTAAAGGTCCTTTTAATGGTAGAATTTGTCACTTTTTTTTTCAGTCGCTTTTTCTGCAATG
This sequence comes from Trachelipus rathkii, assembly GCA_015478945.1. NCBI lineage: Eukaryota > Metazoa > Arthropoda > Malacostraca > Isopoda > Trachelipodidae > Trachelipus > Trachelipus rathkii. The sequence continues at coordinate 13,150 of JABUQX010055229.1, forward strand.
CTCCAATTGACCCATTGTCAAATTTGACTGCTTCAATATCTGACAGGATACTACAACGGAGGATTGCTAAACTACGCTTGAACTGTCCCTGATACGACCCAGATTTCTGTTTCGATAGTGTTATTCTTTTAAAGCACTAGTTCAACCAAAGAGCATTCCTAGCTTTTTAATATCAGATCTTCAGTTCTGAGGAAGATTCAGAACTGTGGATCAACAAAAATTGCTGACAAAATATTTGGTTTTCAGTTGATATTCTTCCCTTCATTCCATGAATTTATTATGTCATTTGCTAAATTCCTTTCCCCTGATAAAAATTTCCTGCCAGCCAAGTCTTCCTGATTGAATATTTTTTTGTTGTAAAAAGTATGGGTGTTTATATAATTCTTTGAGGGGGGTTTCGAATTGTTTCCTCACTTAAGTATCGGAAGAGAGAAAGTTCAAGAGTACCGGAGCCATCAAACTAATATAGTCTTTTAGTTGCAGAAGCCTTTCGAGCACATTAGACATGTACTTCCCCATCTTGTCTCTTGATCAATAGATTGCCACTTTTTCCCAGCTTGAGCTTGGAACTTCCATAATTTTGGAGTGTGCTGCTTTTGCCTTTGTCTCGCCTTGGGGCCTTTAAGATTTTTGTCGTAATGAGTATTGCGGAGACCACACACGCATGCTAACTGTAAAGTATGATCTCCACACTCTCTCTGTGGGTGCATGTTAAACGTCCAATGGGAATATAGTCTTTTCAAAGTTCTATCAAGTTTCCAATTCTGAAAACAACTATGTACTCTTCGTTTGGATTTTCCCAATAAAATCCAGTATCAAAATTTACTCAGATTCCTGTTCTTCATCCTCATTGTCCTTATTTAATTTTTTAATCTTACTGATCATGTTGATGCGCTTATCCGTCCTAAGCTCTAAATTTCTTACCGTCTTATTATTTTTCGCGAATTAGAACGTCAATTACAATTTTTTTTTTGGATATATTCACTGAAATGATTTGTAATCTCTTCTTACTGCTAAAGTTTTTAGTCAATATTGTTTTAGCTTCGCTCCACATTATCTAATTTGATAGGAAAATAATCCATTTTAAATGCATGAAGCAATTTTTTAAGATTTATTTTTTACTTATCCTCTTCTAAGTAACTATTTTCGAATATTTTCTCCGTCTATAGGAACTCCAAGTTTTGAAAGCCATGTCTCCATACGACAGTGCTTTCCATCCTGGTCTTGCAAAAAAAAAAAAAAAAAAAACTTCATCGGGTCCAATATCTTTAACAACAATTATAATCAATTATATTTTGACTTTTTCACTTGACATATACAGAACAAGCTTTTGATATTTGAAAGAGGTATCCACTTTAGGTTTGTTTTTTTTGAAAAAAAGGTGTATCCTGAATAGCTTTCTGCTCAACCTTTCTTTTTTAACGATTGCAGCAAATGTCTCTGGAACGAGAGCGTTTAAAATGTCGCATTAATTTGAAGGATACAATAGAATTTGGATTGTGACCCCCCACGAGTAAACTGGTGGTTTGGTTAATTCCTTTCATCATTGAATTGAACTGACTGTTTCCCATCAACTGTTAAATATTTCATATTGACACATTAAGTAACTTTTATCATCAAAGAATGAGTAAAATTTTCAAGTACATAATGTGTTTTTCGATTTTGGTTTAGTTTACATGATTTTTCTAAGGATATGTTAGACTTAATGAATTAAAGTTACTTATAGAAGTATAGAACCTTTTTATTATTGAATATAAATTATACATAAGGTAATTTCTGAAAAAGAGAAGTATATATTATATATATATATATATATATATAATTTATAATATATATATATATATATATATA
>JABUQX010055230.1:0-34404 GCA_015478945.1 Trachelipus rathkii
AGAGAGAGATGTGTTGAGCCGTAATGGTTAGGATCATCGTCATAGCTATTAATTTTTTTATAAGGGTAAGAGGGGGTTGAGGAATCTACATAAAAATATTAAAGAGTGGAGGTGAGAGAATGGCTCCTTGCATGGGGAACGCCATTATATAGTTTGTATATAAGGGAGGAGTGTCGTCCTTGTATAATTTTCGCTGTATGTCCTGATATGAAGTTTGATACTATTTTTTTTATTTTTAATGGGCATGTTAGTATTTAATATTTTATTTATTAAGATATGGCGGAGGACTGTTTCAAATGCCTTATTAATTTCTACTGCGATTAAAATGGTGCGAAAGAGGGGGGAGAGTTTGGGTTAAGCCTTTCTGAATATGTTCTGATAAATCAGTTAGGAGAGTGGTTGTGGAATGTTTTTGTCTAAATCAATGTTATGTGATAGATAGAAGAATATAAGATAGGAGTCTAATGAGTATTAAATTTTCCAATACTTTGGATAGTGTGATGAGCAGTGAAATTGGTCTGCAGGAACGGGGTTGTTGGGTGGTTTACCTGGCTTTAGTAAAGGAAATATGTGGGCGTGTTTCCAGAGGGGGAGAATGTCAGTGTGTCATGCTGTGTTAGATAATTGGACGAGGTCTTCGATAGCCTTCGTTCCCAAATTTCTGAGGTTTATACTACATATTTGATCTGGTCCTACTGCTTGTGCAGTTTTTAAATTTTTAATTATGTTAAGTACTTTTTGGGGGGTGAATGTGGGGGATCTTCTTGATCGGTTTTTAATTTTTTACGTTGTTTAATTATTTGTCTGCTAGTGGCTATTTTTTGAAATAGTGTGACAATGATGATATTAACATTGATATTTTGGACTTGGATTTTAAAGGTTTTGGTTTTGCACATTGCTATCGATGTGTGGAAAGGGTGTTAGGTAATGTGATGTAATGGGATTTTTATTAAATTTAGATGTAGTGTAAAACTAACTTGCGTTTGTTTTTTTTTTTCTTGTAATTTATATTTTGGGTGTATTGCTTCAAGATCTCTTTGATTTGTTTTGATTAATGTATTTATTCTGTTGTTAAGGTCTGTGATTTTGATTTAGTTGAGCTGGGTTTGATTTAATTTTATGAGGGTGCTTTTTTTTTTTAGGGTTGTACTCATTTTTTCAGGTGAAATTATGGGTTAAATTGGTACACAGTAACCAGTGTAGGATGTAGTTTTTTAATGGAAGGCAATGGAATTATTTTTATTAAAATGTTGTGTTGTTTGATTGAGTGAAAAATAATTTGCTGCTTTGAATTTTTCCTATTCCTGTTCAGCTACTTATCACTATAATGCTTGCCATTTCTGCTCTTTTGGTGATTTCGTATACGTTTTTTTTTTTTCTTAAATTAAGTTATAATTTGGGGTTTGTGCTGAAAATTGTGAGAAGAATTGGGAGTGGTCTAAGGAGAGAACTTGAAAGTTTTGCCATGTAACAGTGACATGAATTTGAGGGGAGCAGAAGTGATGTCGGGGGATGTTGGATTTTGATTGTGGTGAAGAGGTCTTCGTGTAGGTTGATTTCTGTTGTTGAGGATACTGAGTGAGTGAAGATCATTAGTGAGTGCATCGTCTCTTTGTGAATGATGTAAGTGAGTATTGAACCATGTAGGGTGGTGTGCATTGAAATCTCCGGCCAGTATCAAGTTATTATATTGTGCTAGAGGGGAAAGGTTTGGGGCATAGTTCTGTGGACAATTTCTTAATGTTGATTACGGGATTTAAAAGTTGATTATGTTGTATGTTTTCTTATTGACCTGTATTTTTATTGACCAAGTTTTCGATTGTTTCCTAGAAATACGAACTCTCAAGGTAATTTCAACTACTCAGTTTTTAGTAGGTCCAGACTTTTTTTCATAAGACAATTTTCATAACTATTCCATCCTTCATCTAAATTCATGACGCCGCGAAAAATGTAGCCAGGAATTAGCACTTAGGTAGTTATCAACCAATCACTATTGCATTATTAAATTCAAGTCACTTGTAATTTACAGTATCAAAAATGTCATATCAATTTGTTTACAACAATATTTCAAATCTTATAAAAGAAATCAGAATTTTTATTTAGCATAATGATCACTTGTCATAGTTTTATTTATTACTATTATATTTAATTTTATTCTTCCCAATCTCTGAAAAATTATGAAAAAAAGAAAAACTTATTCAAATGCACATCACAATAACCTAATTACTAAAATATTTAAATAGGTAGCATAAAGATTTTAAGTTTTACTAAGGCTTTTTCTTCTGAAAAACTTCACAGATTGAGTTGAATTTCGTAGTTGGTTCTTACTCTTACAATCTATCCCCCGTTAAATTAACCCATACATAAAAATTTATTATTTTTTTTTTATGGAACAGAAAGTAAATAAACAATAACAAAAACATACCTCAAAATCACGGAAACTCACTCTGATTAATGCCAAGTTGCTTAGCTTTTGTGCGCTTAAGTCTTCCAGAATTAATAGGGCTGAAGTTGAATTCTTGATACTGTTGGCAGATTTGTTCATCTGCTCGTTTTCTCTTTTTAATTAATTAAAAGCTCTGGCGGGGGACTTACAATAACTTCTGGTAGGGAACTAATGACAGAACTTAAAAAAATACTAGATTGTTTTGGCCCTGACATTTTGGATTCATCATAGTAAGTAAACTGTATAGATAATTCATAACAAATATCGTAAAATTCATCAATTTGAATCCTCAGTTCACCTATTTGTAAATTAGTAATTTCAGAATGCAAGTCAAAAAATGTAAATAAATACAAAGCATATTCATTCACATTTATTTCATCGTGAATATCATAGTAAAGTTTAATATTTTACCGAATTTATAAGAATTATACGCCATACCCGCACGCAATTATTTTAAGTCTATATTCATTTCGTTGCAAAATGGACGGATTTTGAGGATTTCCCAACGTTTTAACTTTTTGATATATCCATACACTCTAAGGCAGGTCCATCCCAAGTCACTGACACGATTCTTCGTCAAAAGAATGTGCTCCTGCAATTTAACTGTTCAAGGTGATTACAAACCAGACCACGTAGGAACACCTCTCCCTTCACAATTCCTAATTCGTACCATTGATTCAATTATCTTCTTTTACAAAAACTTCATAGTTTACAAACTAGAATTGTGAAATTAATGATGCTATCACTGTGTAAAAAGAGATAAGCAAGTTGTTTTTTACTAAAGTATCTTGTTTTATGATATTATTCTTAATTGCAACAAATATTGTTTTTCGGCCTTCGTCATTTGTGGAAGTAGTTTATATGTATCTATCCCTCTATTTAATTTTAACTACGCTCTGTTTCTGACATACATTCAATTTAAATTTGACCCTTTTCCTTATTTTAATCCATATATTACTCTTCAAACGTTTGCATTTTTGAAAGTTTTTAGCTATGCAAATATATGGGTCTATCATAGGAACAATGCAGAAATTAAAAATTGAAGGTATACTAAATATAGTCGACAATTATCTTGAAAGACCATTTCTTATCTGTCTGTATAATTTGCAAATAGTAAAACAAATCTTCCTGTGTAACCCATTTCCATATATTTTCACATGTCTTAATTATGATCGCCCAAACGCTATTGCTTAATCACATAATACTATGGCTTCAGATTATATACTTGCGCTTAATAATAGCCCACTTCATTCCATTTATTAATTCTTCTTTTCAATTGTTGGACGTCTCATTACTAATATGAAACCTTCATCAATAATTTGGGACAATTAGTTTCCTACACATCAAACGTAAGGGTATCTAACACAATAAAGAAATATATTTACTTCTTATTTATTTGCTGACTATTCGCATATATTTTTTCTGATACTTTTACCTTTATAAATTATAATAATGAGCGAATGGTGGAAGCTTCTTTATGAGGAGTTCCATTCGTAACAATAATACAACATGGAACGCTTGTAGAGTAAAGAGACGTATAATCCATGTTTAAGATAAATCACTCTAAAACTCAAAAAATAATTATCAAACAATCATTTTTTCTTCCTGTATTAGTAATATTTAAAATTGGCTGCTTGACATCCAAATTTTCCATTGGAATACAATGTTTTTTCACCATTGAACGAGCTCTTTGATAAGCTTCAGGCTTTTTGAATTTTATTCTTAGGGAATCCCACCTAGGAATATAATTGCTAGTTCTATTAGTTATTTGCAATCATCTCGAGGTTGATCTTCATGAACCTTTGATAAATTAAATTTAATTGTAATTTTTAAAACTGTTTAACTCTTGTGCAATCTGCTTTATCATCAACTGCTGCTTCTTATACCATTTTACTAATTTTCGTCCAACTGGAATTAAACGCTTGAACAAAGCAATATAGAGTTCAGATGATGCTTGTAATGCAGGTGAAATTGTGGCCTCCAGCATAATTTCTAATTATGGTATAGACAGGGAAACCAATTTTTGCTGAATTATCACACAAGCACCCTTTTTGCGCCCCGTATTTAGAAGCAGTTGTATCGAAAGACATACCTCTAGCTCTATTAGTCAAACTCTATTTACTTATCATGTCAGAGATTGTTCTTTCTGCGACATTTTAACTGCTACGTTCAATTTTTGGAATGCCAAGAAGTTTTTCAACCCGAAATCAAGACAGAGTTTGTCAATTACTTCCTATACTGTGATGTTTTCAAGAAGTTTACCATCCCTATAGATAGTTAGTGGAACGTCAGCTTTAAATTCATTTTTCAAATGTTCTACAAATTCCATCCAAATTTTCTTCTTGACCTATATACTAAGGAATAAATTACATTATATTCTTCTAGATTTTCCAAAAGAATGCTTTTGTAGAAATCATTATTAAAGAAGTTGATCTATCACTGACTTTCGAAACAGATAGTGAAGCAGGTAAATGTTTATTTAATTTCCCCCCTTTTTCTTAGGTCCTTTACATATCGATACTTGTTGCGGATTAGTAATGAATTTCTTATGAATGAATTATCATAAGATGAGCTATTTAATACGACTGTGCTTTCAAAATAAGGGGATTCGCTTAATCTTTTTTTTCAGTTCTTTTTCTTTTTTCTTTTTTTTGCCTGTCAATCAACTTCATTTCTACTTTTAACTGTTTTTAATCAACTACCATGACTTGATCACAGATATTGAAAAGACTGTAAAATTCATATTCGGATATCTAGATCTTCGAGTAGATCTCAGATGCTCTCAGAATATATATTAAAAGGTTAAATCCCTTATATGGACATCAGGAATATTAAAAATATCCTTCCTTCCCTTCATTCGAAGGAAAATTGATTAACATGAAGACTCTAAAGAATCTATTCACCCCTCATATTCTCTCCCTATTATGTAACTAATTTTTCCAACTCCCTTCCTTCCCATCCAAGCTGCATATTCAAAGTAGATTTAAGGATTCTTTATGGAATCAGAATAATCCATATATACTATAAAATATATATATATATATTATATAAATATATATATATATATATATATATATATATATATATATATATATATATTATATATATATATATATATATATATTATTATATTGGATTAAATAACGACAATTTTAAAGCCAATTTCACCTTGCTTGGAATCGAACCTGTACCCTAGCAGATAAACCGCGTAATGTGTTTGACACACTAACGCCACGATGGCTAAATGAAGAACACGACAATACTTTCCTATTGTGAATATTCCCACCCACAAAAGATAGGACATGCGCAGTCTTTCCCGCTCAAACTCGGGCATTGGGCCAAACAGGGCAACCGACAAGGTGAAAAATACCTTAGTAACTCGGGGTTCATATTTTATTGAATAAAGTAACTGCACTTCTCACAGTATGGTGAAATGCTTAAAATGAATATTTTAGCTCATAATACCTATCAATACTGTGAGCAGTGCATTTTACTTTAATCAATAAAAAATATGAACCCCCCCCGGTTACTAAGTTTTTCCCTTGTGCAAGTACCCTCTGTTTGGCCCCCGTGCCCCGAGTGTGAGCGAGAAAGAGCGTGGCATATCCTATCTTGGTAGGGCATATATTCACCATAGGAAATATTGTCATGTTCTTCTTTTTAGCTCATCGTGGAGTAAGTGGTCAAACACAATACGCGTTATTTCTGACGAGATTTTAGTTTAAAGACTGGGGGGGGAGGGGAACATGCTTAAAGGGGTATTTTTATCAATATCTATCAATACTGCGAACAGTGCAGTTTTAAATATAAATTAATCAAATATTAATTATATATATATAATATATAATATATATAATATATATATATATATATATATATATATATATATATTATATATATTATATATATATATAAATATATATATATATTATAATATATATATATATATATATATATATATTAATATATATATATATATATATATATTAAATAATATATATATATATTATCTATATATATAGTATATTATATATATGATAATATATATACTACTATATATATTATATATATATATATATATATATATATATATATAGTATATAATATATTATATATATACAATACATACATAAATACATTCTGCCCCTGGCCCACCTTATTAGAAGGGGCCACACCGCCTCCAGAAAAGCCGGCCACCGCTCTAGGGCGGTTCCACACAGGTCAAGAATAGAAGTTACAGCAAAGGGTGGTACGGGGAGCGTCGAGGGCGGGGCAATCCAGAAGGAAGTGCTCCATGTGTCCGGGGATATACGACATCTAGTGCAAAAATGGGGGATTTAACGTTGTCTAGTGAATCTGAATTTAAAATATGCATAAGATTTGGGTGGTTGCCTGATCTGCTCCGGGCGAAGGTTAATTTGGTTTCTTCTGGACCAGTGATTCTTCTGTAGGGGAGAAGTTTGGGGATGGGGTGTTTAATAGATTGTTATTGGCGCGATTTTGTAGATATGTGTTAGTTAATTGGGTATGGATGTGGGAGAGCCAAGACCTATTTGGGGTGGGGGAGGGATGTCACTCTTGTAGAATGTCATTATAAAGTTTGGCTGGTGAGGAAGGGGGGGGATTTTAGTCTGTGGTCGGGGGGGGGTTGGAGAGTAATTTGGTGGAATGGATGGGTTGGAATTGAGTGTTTTCTGAAAAATTGTGTCCCTACCATGTCAAGTGGTTTAGGGATGGGAAGGATGGTGTTGTCCTCGTTCAATGTAAATGCCTGGATTGGGGGTTGTTTTTTCGTTACATCCAGTGAATTATTCTTAGGGCAGTGGTTTTTTTGTGTAACTTTGCAAATTTATTTATGTTGGATTGTGATAGTGCTGGAAACCATGCGGGGGAGGCATAATTTAAATTAAGTTCTCGTGGAGTTGTTTGTAGATTGTGGTAAGGGTGTGTTTTCTGTCGCTGAGTTGTGTTGGGAGAGAGTTCGGAGGGTGTTTAATTTCCGTTGGGTTGAGGAAGTAATTTGGTCGATGTGGGGGGAAGAAAGTCATATGTGTGTCGTAAGTGAGTCCCTAATATTTTTGGGGTTTTGTTTTAGGGGAAGGGGGTTGTTGTTTACAATTAGACTATTGGGTGGAATGAGGATTGGTGGGGGTCAGTGGGTAGGAGGGTAATGGAGGATTTGGGGGACTGTCATTCTATTGGTGAGTAGGCAAGTTTCTAATAATTGTGTAGGTATTCTTCGGTGTGCTGGGTGGCTGTGTTTACAAGTGAATTGGGAATGAGACTGATGTCGTCTGCGTAAGGTGATTAGTTTGGTGGATTGGTGGGTAAGGGGGGGCAAGTACTGCCTGTAAAGAGATTGGAAGAGATGGGAGAGAGAAATGGCTCTCCTGTGGTTACGGCCGTTTTGCAGTTTGATGGAGTGGTGAGAGGGTGTTTTTTGGAAGTCATTTCGAATAGGTATTTTTGGTTAAGGAAATTTAGGAAAGCCACTTTTTATCGTTGTTTTTCTAGGGGGGATTGAAGAATTTTTTTGTATAAGGATTAATGTGGGGACAGTGTCAAAGGCTTTGGTTATATTATAGGAAAGGAAGGAGACTTTTGTGAGGAGTTTGAGTTTGTAATTAAATGTGTTGTGTGAGTTGAGTTGAGGGCTGTTGTTGTTGAATGGTTTTTTAAATCCATGTTTGGAATTCTGGAGGTGAATGTGTTGGGGATATTTTTTTTAATTTAAGTTTCTTCCAGTAGTTTTGCTGATGGTGGCGAGAAAGAGAAGATTGGGCGATAGGAGGAATGGGAATGGGGCTTTTTTAGGTTTCAATTTTGGGATAATGAATGCTTGTTTTCAGATTGGGGGTATAATTAAGTTCCCAGGATTTGTTAAAGATTTCCGTGATGAAAAGAATTGCTTTTCCTCCTAGGTTTTCAGGTGGAAGTTTTGAGATTGAGTCTGGTCCTGTTGCTGGTGAATTTTTAAGGGTTTTGATTGTCCCTATATCATGTTGGTTGTAAAAGGAAGGTGGAGGTTGTGATCTGAGGAAGTTTTTTGAGTTGTTGTTGCTATTCTTTTAATGAGGAGAGTAGGTTTTTCATACTTGGTCATGAGAGGAAAATGTTTTGCGAGACTGTCTGCTTTTTGTTTTGAGGAAGGGAGGGAGTTGTGGGGCAAGGATGGGGATTCGTGTGAGGGAGGGGTGTTGTTTTGTGAGTTGTTTAGTTTTTTTGATAACCCACCAGGTTCTCTTATTATCAATGCGTGAGATGTTGTTTGTAGGTATTCTGTAAAATTGTTATGTTAGTGTTAGTGATGGTTAATGTATATTAACAGATGATAAGTGTGTATAGGTGTAGATTATTAATGTGTTAGTGATTATTAAATGTACTGAGTTTACCAGGAGGGCGTCTTCTCCTTTTGTTTTAATAGAGTTATCTGCATTCCGCGTGGATAGTTTAGGCGATTGTTAGTATATTCGTGTGACCCTTAGGGTATTGCTTAGAATTTTGGATTTGATGATTGTGTTGATATTATATATGAATGAATGCGCAGGGTGTTTTTATGGGTATTGCATAGTGAGCGGTGTTACCGGAGTTTATATGGGACTCAATATGGTTAGTAAATTCCCTGCCAATTCGCTTTTTTTAGTTAAATATCAAGTTCTTTCTCTTTCTATTCTTTTGGGGTTGTGGGGAAGGTCGAAGATATTGTGGGTGCACGGCATTGAGCTCTTTGTTATACCACCTATTGTTATCCGAACAATGGTTGGCTAGGGAGGGGGAACAAGAATCCCTATTGGTTAGGTATTGTAGATTCTAAGCCTCTCATTGGTTGAGCGACACCACGTTTTGTTATGGGGGAAAGTGCTATTCAGGGCTTTGAAGTAACGAGGAGAGGCCGCCCTACCACTGAAGGGAATCCTAAGAATACTCAGTGTGGTGGGCATTTAAGTCGCCTCCAAGGATGAGAATTTGGGTATGTAGCTATTGTTGATAGGGGGGTGTGAGGTTTACGTAATCGTTTGGTGGGCTGGGGGTATTGGGGTGTGTCTCTGTCCAGATATAAATGTAATAGAATGATGCTTGTAGGTGTCTTGTTCAGGAGTATGGAAGGCGAAGGGATTGGGTTCTTATTAATCAGGCGGCGAGCGAGTGGTAGAATGTATTATTCAGTATGGATGGGTAGTGGTTATGCTGTTTGTGTATTACTTGTTAAAAGGGAGTGGGTACGATGGGTTGGGCCAGAGGGAAACTATGTATTGGCGATGCGTAACCATAGAATGTGGGGAGAAGGGGATGTTTTGGGCGAGGGAGGCTTCTTATGGATGATAGCTTTGTGGAATATTGATGTTTTTTCAAGGAAATGGTTAAGTTTCCTATGAGTGTTGGTTTAAGCCATTAAATATTGAATTTGTAGTATGTTGAGTGTTTGGGGAATAGGTTTTTGGTCGGAAGGGGTTTTTGGTTATATATATATATATATAATAGTAATAATATGTAATATATATAGTTATAATCTATATATATATATATATTATATATATATATTATATATATGATATATATACTATACTAATATGATTACGTAGCGCATCGACTTATCATCTTTAACCATAAGTAGGTATATTAGTATACATATAGGGGCTAGTTATAATTATATATGTTATAGATCATTTATTGATGTAGGACGGTGAGGCGTATATAATAATAATAAACTGGTAATACTATAATAGTATAGTGTACTATGATCTTCGTATACGGAGAGAGTGTCACTATATATATATCATATATAGTGACTATATGGCTAATAAATGTATTATATACGGCTATTGCAATAGGAATATACTATAATAAATATTATATATTATAGGTAATAATATATACGTTAATATATTTCATATATATCATCGATTATTATACACTATATTATCGTATTGAGTTCTATCTCTACGATATTCAAACTAGATAACCCTGTGTATTGAACTACGAACTTGGACACTCTCTCTCAGATTAAATCCTAAATCTATCTTCGTCCGAATTAGCGCTGGATTAAACTTGTGATAACTGGAGGAGAAGTTTCTGAGAAGATCTTTATGGAAGGTGATATACTGTCGATGTAGAGAGAAAAAGAAGTTTTATCAGAACAATCTAGTGACGTCGATTCTTTGTTTGTGAAATTCAGAGATCAATTGAAATCGAAAACTCAAACCATATCTTCTCTTGCTGAGTCTATCGATAAGTTAAAGAATGATACAGAAAATTAACAATTATCTTTTTCCGTTTTAAGTTGCATCAACTTGTAAGATTATTACTTTTGCGTTGTAAATATAAGGAATAACATTTTAGATGCTCATCTGCTAGCTAACCATAAAACTACTTTTTATACCCTGTATACTTTTGATTCTCTAACCTATCATACGGAAGAAACTTACAGGTCACTCATCTGTTAGAAACATTAACAGGTTCACCCTTCCTGTTATAAGGGAGTGCTTTCACGAATTTATGTCTTACCACCTGACTATCATTGATGACTAATTCATCATAATTTATCGTTACTCTTATCCCGTTATTCCTAACAAAGGTCTTTAACACCCGCTGGCTGGAGCCAGAATAAATCTTTTTTTCTCTCATGCCCAGACAAGTCGAATATACCTAACAGAAGTCCATAACAATTATAGATGAGAATAGTTATTGCAATATTTGATGATAACTTTGCACTGTGTTTTTATAATTCGCCTATTCACCGCGGTGGCAAGCACGGAACACAGCTATCTCTATTAATCCAGTGCCAAAATGCCACAAGGGTGGTACACCCTTTTTTATTCTTCGATTGAAATTTGGATGTTATTGTTTCCTTAGAATTTAGTGACATTAGCTCCAATTTGCGTCACAGAAAAAAATAGTTTTGTGCAATAAACTTGAAAAACTATTATGTTCATTTCTACTTAGTGTTTTGTCAATAAAAGTCCTCTTAGAGGTCAGTAATTCTTATTTTTCACAATTAAAAATTCATGCATTCTTTTACGTGAATGAAGAATATAATCAGTCCTAAGGCTATCCAAGCCTGAAATATAAAGAATCTCCAATGTGCCGAGAAAATTAATCCCTCATGCCTAGTAGCAACGAACACATGACATCACCGAGTGTGACACCTGACAATAGTGGAAGACAAGTGATGTTCATAGGTGGTACAGCACGGTGCAGCACGTGTTAAGGTTAAGATTTATCCCTTTCAAAACTCCTACCACTTTTGGCTATTCCAGAGCTCTATTTCCGGTTCATTTTCTTGGTAAGAAAAAACAATTTTACTATATCGTGCAAGTTTTAATTGATATCTCTATTTTTTTTTTTCTGTTACCTATTTTACTTAATAATTTTATTTGTCTTTTATTTCAATTCAAGTCTTTCCATATCATTCGCTTTTGAACTATTCTGTTTAACAAATATATACGTGTTTTCTTAATGTGGAATCCTAACACCTTTACCTGTCCATCGATATAATATATTGTGACGAATCTTCTATCCACTTCCTCTCATTTCTAATATTATTATAACGATTGCTACTACTATACTGATTGCTCAACAAATGAATGCTATTAGCCTAATTTTTGCGACATCATATTAGTGCATCCAACATATACGATTTAAAGCAAGGATTCTTCTGAACTGCCTATCAATTGTCATTTTTAATAAATCTGTACTGATATTTAAAAAACTGCAAATTTAAAGTCTCCTAATTAGAAGTGTTCCAATCCATTTCCTTTTTAAATCTTACTCATCATATTGCCTGGCTATTTTAAATGTCATATACTAGACTCAGATAAATTTTCTTACATAAATATACTTGTTATATGTTACTACTCTAACATACACTACTGGTCCATCAACTATTTAGCATCTTATGCGTTTTTTGTATGGCTTATTCGCTTTGTCAATCAAATGGATTCTTCCTCATCCTCAAAAGTGACGACAATTACTTCCTAATGTAACTTCTCTAATGTCTGTTTCTACTCGGTTACTCGCTATAACTCTTCAACTTCGCTCTAGAAGCATTAATCCTGCATATGGCTCTTTCCGGCTCTTCGAGGTCTCTCGCCCTGTCAATATAACGGATACTACTCAACCGACTAACAACTGACACCAGCTGTTATATGCCCTAAACAAAATTCTGTATTTATGAACATAATAACTAACTTTTATTTATCACAGCTAACGGTTATCAATACTATTATATTTATCATAAGAATCTTGAAGTTACAGCTACATCTTAATATGGAAGCAACTACTTAATAATGTTCATGATAAGATGTCTAATACTTGGTATGATGTGTGCGTGGAGTTGGATTTCTGGTTGATAAATAATTTATAAGGTCAGTATATTCTTTAAAATTAATAATTAGAGCATTGTACATCAATTTAGGAGGAACAAATTGTAAGGTCAAACATTTGTTAAACCTCTCTCTCTCTTCTGCAGAGTAGACTCATCACTATATTCATTTCAGTGCTCTTCTACCTAGTCTCATGCTGCTCAATCAATCCTGCTGCATGATGCTTTTATAAACAGATAGGGTCAGCTTAGTAGCTTATCAGTTGAGCGTCTCTATAAGTCTAAATCCACACTTCTTTGTTCAGGTTCCATTTTATTTCTCAATCTTTTATTTTGTATTGTAGGACCTAGAAGATCTTCTTCTATCTCGTCATTCGAATTCGAACCTATATCGATCATGTTCTCTCAAATACGTCAGAGATGGATTGAAATCAGCACCTATAGGCAATCTTCAATCCTTATATATAAAGCCTAAGTGGTAGATGTGAGCTTGTAGGCATTATTGACGATAGTCTGATATCATAGGTATCAGTTGTATATGTTCTTCAAGAATGATATAATATTAGTAAATATATTATAATAGTAAGTATATTATATTATACTATTAATATAATATTTAGTATATAATATAGTATATATAATTAGATATATTTAATATATAAATATATATATATATATAATTATATATACGTATAATTATATTATTTTAGCTATAGATATTGTTTATATCTAAAGTAAGATTTTTTATGATTATATTAGGATAGCGAATTTCTTTATGTACTATAAGAATTAAACAAAATTGTCTTCTATTTAGAGATAACTACAAAACTTTAATTTAAAATTTGGAAAAAATTAATAAAATCGTCATGAAATATTATTGACGAGAAGCTAAACCTATCTCTACATATAATAATTAATATTTATGTATTATATTTAAGCGGTATTATTATAGTAGGTTAATTATATATATCTGAGGATGAAGTACATTACGCATGACTCGTATAACGGAATACTGATAAATTACCTGATATTTTATATGAAATTTAATATATTCCATATATTATTATATTATATATTATAGTATTAGTATCAGTCACATTTTTATATATATATGGTATGCGCTGCTTGTTTCTCTTGTGACATTTTCTATGGTATATTATGGTTACCTTCAATCCATATCTTCAATTACCTCTCATACAGGCAATCTTAAATATATTGCTTATACCACCAAAGCTGTGGTGTTGATATTCATCCATTCATACGGTACGAGATATAGTTCCATGACTCTCTCTGACAACAACGCTACCAACTTACCATAATGGGCCTATTCGCTAGACAACTTGAGCCATTGAGTACTGTTTCATATAGCAGGGTGAGTCTACTGCGGCTTCTCCACGTCACTTTCTCTCATGAGTTCCCTGATTGTCGAGGGGAAGAAAACGCTTCTCCCACAAGCGAGAGGTTATCTTAGGAGCTTCGCTCCGTAGTAAAGTCTACAAGAAAGCTCCGTGCTAGACTTGGGTCTGCACGTGTGGCGGCGTACCTAGCCGATCTTACATTTATTCATTGTTCCAGGGGTTCACACGAGATTGGCGAATGCCTCCTAGATGACAGGCCTTGGAGAATGTTAGTGACTCGCCGGAGAGAGCGTACGCTACTAACCTCTCTTCATGGCGAGTATGGTCCAATGGTAGGCACTCAAGATGGGTGTGCGTCATCGTCGCGAATGTGTTCAGAGTAAGTATGAAACAACCTCTCTAGTCAGTGCTAACAGGCATCTAGCATTCCAGCCTCCTTCTGTGTCTAGACGCAACTCTTGCCGATCGGTGTGTTTTTTAGGTGTAAAACTGAGAGATTAAATTAGAGTTAAGAGCACTTTTAAAGGATTCATCACCTACGTCTGCGCTCACCTGGAGATATTTGTGTTGGGCCTGGGCTTCGCTGGCGTTTTCCTTGCATTTTATTTCTGTCGCTCTCTTTGAATAGGGTTCCGGCGAAGTGATGTGTCTATCCGTAAAAATTCATTATATTAATAAGTATTCTATAGTTATCTATATAATCTAGACAATTGTTCATATATCTTTTCGAGTTCGATAGTATATTATATAATATATATATATATATGATATATATATATTATGATATAATGTAATTATCATTTTAATATTAGTATATATTATAAATTCGTTAATTATTATAATAATATTGTAAGCCAGTCTAAGGATAATGGATTGTAATATAATTTTTTCGCTCTTACTCTCATCTCATTCTCTCTCCGCCTTCGGTCTCTCCACTCTCTCTCCCTTCTCTCTCTTCTTCTCTGTCACTAAGGTTAGATCTGTTCAGTTCGTTCGTTCTTTGCAACTCGTCCGCGGCTATCTTCCCTCTCTCGTCTTTCTCTTAGGGATGCTGTTTGAAGCATCGGTGCGCTCTGCTGGACTTGGCGGAAAATCCTTGTTCATTGGCTATTAATTATATAGATAATATATATATATATATATTATATTATGTAATAATATATATGCTCTCTGACTGATTATATAATTTATATAAGAGTAATCTGAAGCCTAGTCTTTATATTATTAATATATAGCTTAAGTAGATATTTGCATTAATATTTAGTATGATAATTATATTAATTTATATTATCTATACTATATTATATTATATATACACTCTATGTTATATCTAGCCTTATATGAATAGTATTAGGACCAAGAATAATCAAAGAGTAGTAATAGTATTATAGGTATATAAATTACATATATAATAAGATATATATAGATTATATTATATATATAGATATATATATATTACTATATATATAATATATTTATTTATAGTATGTGAGTATTAAATAATGTTTAATATATATAGTATAGTATAAATAATATATAGAATTCAGTTATATATAGTTATATATTATAATATATAATATTATATATAAGTATATTATATTTATATATGTACTATTATATATTATATATATATATAATAGATTGATAATAGTGTAAATAACTTGGAGAGTGGTATGTATAATAGTAATATATTATATACTATATATATTATATTACTATATAATATTAAGTTTATTCTAATAGAAATATATTTTCTATTATATATTTTTATATATATCATATATATTATATTTATATTATTATACTATATTATTTATACTATAATATATATAAACCTATATCCTAGACCTATAATATATAATATATATAATTATCTTCCTCAGTTCTTTCTATTATTACATAGTTTATACTATTATATTACTGTATACATTCTACAGGAAAACTTCTTTATGATAAAGCACATACAGTGCACATGCGTTGTAGTTTTTAATATATATATTTACTATTAATATATATACCACAGTATTTATATCGTGATGAAGAGAGTATCTCAATAAGAAAGTACGGTCTATCTGTTGTTTGTGCCTGCAATCTCATTTCCTAATCTATACCTTATATCAGGAGATATGCTGTATTTAATAGTAAGTAATATTAATAGAGAAGACTAAGACTGATTAGTCTAGTGATAATAATGAGGTCCGTACTTCTGTTTGAATCTTACTTTCATTGTTTTAATTGCCTTCATTGGAGTTGGTCTTCTTTATAACTTTTAATTATTAATTTTTTGATGCTTTAACAATTTCAAATGCTATAAAATAAGCGCGCCCATAATCATTTTCTTTGAAGTCTCCAACCATTTTTGTTTTAGATGTCTATTTAATGTGATGCAGGACATTATTTTGTACATATATATGTTATATTGTGTACCCCCACGGGGGTGTAAACTAGATGCCAAGAGGGGTGATTGGTAAAAGAGATGGAAAAATATATAGCAGAATTATAGAAAGTATTAAATGTCATTAAAATTTACAAATTTATATATGGGGTATATAGGTAGTGATTATTTTTATATTATTCTAATTCGATTCGATGATATGGGTATGTGTGTGATTTGGCATGTTCAACCTGAATATGTTATTATATCTTACTTCATCCTTATAGTATAATATAGTATATTATATTAATATTTTCCTTATTTATGATTTTATATAAGTACCTTATCTCTATTAGTGGACGGAAGCAAAAGTTCACATATCGATCAACACGACCAGTTCTGGAAATGAAATCATTATCTTGAAATGTATTCACTAAATTTTATATAAGTTCTCTTCTTGAGCTTGGCGAATTTAGTATTTATTTAATTATCTTAAATATTTTTATTGATTTCGATATATTAAATTTTTTAAAAATAATATTATCAAGTTGATTAAGATGGTTAATAAATTTTAATGCATTTCTCTATAGGTTACTTTTTTTATATTATAATTATTTTCTTTCACTCAAATATGATTAGTATTATTATTATATTTAAATATATATGATAGATGGATATATATATTCAATATTTTTTGATAGTAAACATTTCTTAAAGTAGATTAGTCTTTTTTTTATTAGTTTTTTTTATTATTTAAATAACACAAATGTTAGACATAGTAAAAACTTTTTTTTTTATGTAATTCATTACTTATATACTTAAAGAGAACAGTAGGATGCATATACTTTTTTACTAACGTGATATTTTATGTATGATTATATTATAATACAATAGTTAACTATATATAATAATATTAATTACACACACATCAACAATCACATCTCACACTACATCTACACAGCACGACACAGCACACATTTATTATCCCACAAACATATATTATAGAATATTATTATATATTAAGAAATAATATATTAATATATAGAAGTAAAGAGTATGATATAGATTAGAGTAGTATAATGTCTACTCACTTATATCTGATGTTAGTAGGGTAATAAGTATATAAAGTAGAGGATATATGTAGTATTCATAAGGTATGTAGAATATATATAGAGCGAGATAGTATATATGAGTATAGATTAGTGATAATAGAGTATAATAGGTATATTAAGGTATAGTATCTATATTACTTATATCATATAATTTTAATATATATTAGTTATAGTATTATGTATTTAATATTATATTTAGTTATGTTATTATATTCTAATTAGAAACTGTTACTTTATTATTTAGACTGATATTTTATGGTGGAAATTGATATCCTTGGCAATATAAGAAATTTAAATATTTATTTCCACATTTTACATTTGGTAAAAACTGATATTTAAAAGCTTATTTACATGATACACAAATTAGCTTTCGCCCAGTTAGGGTTGGAAAAAAACCATAGGATTTAGAAAAATAACATTATGGCGGTTTTTTTTAGAAAAACAGATATAACCAATGTTTTTTGGTTTGTTAAATGGTTTATGGCTTCTGATGGTTTGTAATGTAGTTTTTTATGGTTTTGATAGATTTTAAAGGCAAAAGAACTACGCAGGAATGTGTATAGGCACTGGTGCTGAAACACATATGATTCAAAAAGCGCTGTAATAAATTATTTTAGATTGTTAAAATTTAAAAATTTTCTTGATAACTGTAACTGGTATAAAATTAAAGAGTTTTTGAGTTTTAATAAACTGCATAAAGTATTCAGAATATGAGAGTATATATAGACTATAGTGGAAACTGCCTATTGAAAAAAGTTTTACTTATTATTTTACTAGAAAAAGGAAAAATATTATATTTGCAATGCACGGCCAAAAATAGTATTAAGGCCAATGCGACAATGACACATGTGCACTTGCTAAATAGTTTGAACTTCTCTTAAAGATGACATAGAGTGATAATTGACCACATAGAAAGATCCGTGCACTAGCGGATGCTAATTCTCACGAATACCTCCAGCTCGCATATGAGGATTTTTTATAAATTTTTGAATTGGCAATCAATGGTAAGAAATGAATCAAAGAGCTCAAAAGCATTGACATGTTTTTAAAGCATGTTAAATTTCAGTAGTATTTATATATAGTATATATATATATAGTAGTATACAGAATATATAGAATATTTTATTGCTAGAGTAATATAGGTATAGTATATAATTATAATTATATTGATATTTAGTAAAGATATGATATTAAGGTAGATCCGGGGTATAGTTTAATAATAATATATTTTATATTTGTTTATATATAGTATATGTGAGTCAGGTTATGAGTAGTTTCAAGATCAAGTACAGTTATATTATAGAGAGAAGAAGATGAGATAAGTAAGAGAATAACAGGGTAAGGATGATAAGTATTAATATGAAGATATGAGTTGTCTGTAAAAGCGGGTATATTATTTAATTAAGTATTAGACTTACATGTAGAATATAGTATATTTAATATATATATATATATATATATATCTATATGAGTATAGAAGAGAGAGGAGATGAGAGATGAGAGGAAGTAAGAGAGAGAGAGAGTGTAATAAATTGATAGATATGATGAAGAGATAGATTAAGAGAGATGAATGATATGAATAGAAGATGAATAGAAGACACAGGTAATGATTGAGTATTATAGTAGTAGTAATTGATATATGATATAATGTTAGTAGTAAGTAAGAATAAAAAAATTAGATAGAGAACTTATATAGTAATTATTATAATATGTATAGTATAGTAATAGTAATATAAAATAGATATATATTATCTATCTATATATATATATAGATATAGTTAATAGTAATACGTTATAAGTGTATATATATATTTGGTAATATATATTATATATAGTAGTATATATAAATGTTTAGACTATAATATAATGTAGATGACATTATCAACACTATCACTGTTATTGCTATTAATATATTAAGCGATATATATATTAATATATATGTATATTATATATATATACATATAATGATAATTTAGCGTATATACGATAATAGCTTTATATAGTAAATATACTACTGATATATATTACGTATATATATATATATAGGGGTAATATATAGTATAGTATAATATAATGTATATTGCATAGTATATATATAGATAGTGTAATATTATACTATAGATAGTCGATCGGCTATATGTATATAGTATATAGTAGTTTATAGTATATAGATGTAATGTAGTGAATGTAATATAAAAATATATAGATAAGATATATAGTAATATTATAATTATAGTATATATATATGTATACACGACTGGTATATAATATGTAGGTTTTTATGATCAGTTTTATAGTATTATAGATTATATATTTTTAGTATTTACTAAGTATTTATATTATTATTTAGAAATACTCTTTTGAGGTATATATATCTATTAGATATATATATATATTATAGGAACATTCCTACACAAATGTAAAAATTCCGCAGAAAGTTTTTTATGCCTTCAGACACTCTTCGATGTGAAATAATTGAGAACCTATATCAAGCATCGCACTAAAGAAAATCTAATAAGTAATGTTTTAGATATTTAATGCATGGTTTTATTTTATGGTGTTAAACTTGAGGTTTTTATGGGGTTTAAACAATGGTTTAAACGAATGTTTAAACAAATGGGTTAACCACCCTACGCCCAGTACAACAAAGGGCTTCTTTCAGATTTTTGAACGTGTTATAAGGACTAAATATAAATTTAAAAAGACAAATATATGAAGGAGATCTCTAAGTATGTTTTGTGTCATATTAATGAGTTCCTCGTTCTTGATATTCAGTAATACATCTGAGAAGAGCAGAAAAGAAGTTAAATTGTCAATTTGTCACTTTGTCACTTGTTGAATAATGGCGTTAGATAGATAGATAGAAATCAAGTGTACTCTATAATTTTCTTTTTTTAAATGAAAATTGAAGCCTAAGGCATAGACACTCGTCAGGATCGGAGAATTAAGACGTGCTACGTCGATAATGTTAAAAGCTGAGTTTTTTGAAGTCTTTATAAATCTGAGTATGTTGATTTAATCTCTGGTAAAATCAGTTGTTTCGCGCAATGGAATTGACTAACTGCGCAATTTTTATGTTATGCCGGCATAAATCATAATACTTAAGTCACTCCATTCTTTCCACATCTCAAGTGTGCTAAAGTGCTTTAGCATTCAAAATTTAGCCAGGCTGTATTGAGACAACTAAATCCTAACGGAATCAAATTCGAGCGATCCTTTCAAGACTGGTGACCTTTATCGAAATCGTATCGATATTAATTGCCCATTTACGATGTTTTTGAGTTTCGATGTGTATCCTTTACATGCTGTTTCCCAGTCGCAGGTATCTTGACGCAGTGGAATGAGATTCGTCTCAGGAAAACTAAGTCTATTATCACTTTAAGACTACCCCTTGTCGATTTATAAGATACTCATCCATTCTTCTTTGCAACATAGTTGCTGGAGTTATCTTTCGATATTTATTTTTCAAAGCAGAACTACGGGGCATGGGATCTCCTCTTTCCCCTATTTAAGTAATATCGTTATGATCTAATAGAATTTTTATTTTATCACCAGTCATCCCCTTCTTCTTAACTCTACATGGCTTAGGTATGTAGAGATATTTTTGTTCGTCGAAACATGCAGTCAATATATTTCATGACATGTTACAGTATTAATAATATCCATCTTCCATTCCTTTTACTCATGACTTTCTCATAATTTTCTATACCCTTTCTCGACACATTGGTTTCTTGGAAAAACTCTTCCACACTTACTCTCTGCTACAGAAAAATACAGCTTTTTCTTCTCTTACACACAGTGCTGTTTTTTCACACATTCGACTTTCAACACCAAACTTGCATCTGCTTATCTCTTTATTTAAGAGAATTTAATATATCCCCCCCACCGAAGGGTGCCGAACGAACTAAAAGTTCTTTCTCACGTTTTCCAAATAAGTTACCCTCTTATAGTTATAATTTCTAGCGCTGAATGCGACAAGGCGAGAAAAATTTATAATAGTTCTCGGTTGACTCTCTTGCCAATAAAAAATACCTTAACTTATTCTAATTCTGTTAATAATATTTCATATTGAAAAACTATCCCTGAACATAGTATGTGCTTCACAAAAAACAATTCTATTTCCTCTAAAAAGAATAAGACCCCTAGTATCACTGAAAATCTGTCACAATGTATTTAATAAACGGAGATTCCATGCCATCAGTGCCTATAGGTTTATATTGGCAAAACAGCCTGATTTACCGGAGGAGATAAATCACATACCGAAGATTTTATTAAGATGAAAACCAGTATATTAACAATGTATCTTTGCTATTACAACATAAACAATATAAAATGTGGCTTCCGCATTAAGGTTTGACATAAGTTAAAAAGAAAATTGATGATCGCCTGTTTTTAATTAAATCTAGCATAATTTCAAGCAAGATACAAGGTGAGACTTCAAATTGGACATCAAAATTCTTGTTCTGCTTTCATTAGTGACCTTTACGGAATATCAAGAAAAAGAATGATAAAAGATTTCCTATATATACTTTTTAATATTATTGTCTTTGTATTAAATTTTTATTTAGTCTTAAGTCAAATTTTTAAGAAGCATTTGTGTGTCGGGCGAAAGCTAATTCTGGTACTGTTATATAGTTATATAAAGATGATAATGTTTTCCAGAATGTGTATTGTGTTGAAATAAAATTAAGTTTTTATAGTAGCCCAAAGGATATTCATATACAATTCACTAATATTAATTATAGATAAAATATTATATATAATACTATACTACTATATACTAATTATAATATATATTATATAATATATATAATAAGGTATATATATAGTAAGTATATATTAAATTATATGATAAAGTATATTATAATTATAATATAATATACTATATTATAGTAATATATATTATATATAATAATAGTAAGGAGGGAGCGGAACTGATGCCAAACTGAAAGCTGCCATATTTGTTGGTAAATCTGGCTACATTTTAGTATTTTAAGTAATTTTTGGCAAATTTTTGGTACTTTTAGCATTTTTTTCTTCGCTTTTTCCACAGAGCATGGTCGCTAGCATTTGGCAAAGTCTCAGTAGCTGACTAGTGAGCTGTACCGAGCTCCGGAGGAGCTTGGGATTTTTCGAATGCAAACTGCATGTATGACGCGCTCGCCCAAAAGGCAATACCGAGAGGATTCCAAGGGCTGCGAGACCGTTCTCGAGCTCTGCAGCCTATGAATGATAGGAAATCCAAGTCTTGTTGGCAGTTGACTTGGAAATTTCCAAGGTCAAGGAAGCCGATTCATAGGACGGCGAGGTGATTTGATAGCCCATCAACCCAGTCATGTCAGCAGCTGACTTGGTAATGCCTCCAACGTTGGAGGAGTTTGGTCTTTTGTTTCAAAAAGACGACGAGTCTCCAAGACATCGCTCGAGGGTAACGGCAAGTCTCTAATAGCGAATTCTAGGGCGACGTAAAGTCTCCAAGGCCGAAATAGCTGCACGTCTCCAAGGGCAACGACGAGTTTAACAATCGACGGTTCCTGTTCGAGGTATGGTAGACCTCTTTCGTTGGTTTTAAACTTGAATTTAGAGGATTGGCCCAACAAATGATCGACAGATCATTTCTGATGTTTCCATTCGATTTATCGAGATCTTTTACCCTAAATCGATATTTAAATCATCATTTAAATATTTTAAAATAGAAATTTAAAATTAAATAAATAAAATAAAATTATAAATGTAGAAGGATATTTCAAAAATAATAAAAACATTAAACAAAATATAAATGTAAAAACTTAACAAACAAAAATAAAGTTAAATACACAAAAGTAAAATTTTAAACAAAATATTAATGTTTCAGTATGCACAAAAATATATTAATTGACGCTTACTAAAGAATATGAGATTTGAATATAATATAT
The DNA here is from genome assembly GCA_015478945.1 of Trachelipus rathkii. Taxonomy (NCBI): domain Eukaryota; kingdom Metazoa; phylum Arthropoda; class Malacostraca; order Isopoda; family Trachelipodidae; genus Trachelipus; species Trachelipus rathkii. Next base: position 23,527 of record JABUQX010055230.1, read on the forward strand.
GTGAAAACTATAAATCTTAGCCAACGATGTTTAGAAAACGAGATACTGATGCATTACGTATTAGAAATAAGTCATGTAAACTGAAAGAATGTAATTAGGAAGATTGAGCGATATGATTATCCTCTTTAATTGTCGTAGGTGTGTGGTGTATGTTTGTGTGCTATGTGCGTACTGTAAATAATAGAATAACAAGAAACAACGCAGACATCAAATACCATATAAAGTAACAATAGTGGATATATTGAATATAAGTGATAGTATATATATAGAGAGTATATGTATATTATTAGTATATATTATAATCATATATATATTATAATAGTATATTATATAATAAATAAGTAATAAGAAGTAAGGAGACCGGGGGAAGGGAAAGAAAGTAAGTTACAACATTTGCAAAATATAATTAATACCACCTATCAGTCCACGTTGACGAGCTTTTATGCACTGGGAACAATAACAACTAATATCACGGACGGTTGTCAGATTATCTTCTTTATAATCCCTGATTTTACTTCGTCGTCCATAACCTGGGACTGGGCACAATAGACAATCAGCCATCATCGTATTGCAACGTGACGTCTTTCATTATGACGCATTGTGCTAAGCAAAATATTTAAACGTTTGATGTAAAGTTAATTAATTTTAATATGATACTAAGAGTGCAAGAATAATAAATAGTTTATAATATATTACACAGACGCGATATTAGTTTTTTATATTTTAATAGATCCTGCACATGCTGACAGAGTACCTAGGTGAAAGTCTAGTATCTTAAGCACACATATAGTATAGACCGCATCAGATCGACGTCTGTTTAGCATGTGTTTTTGAGAAAAAAACTAATCTGTTAGGAAGTTTAAGAAAGTCAGCTTTGTGTCAGATAAGACAAGTGTGTCGACAGGACGAGCAGAGACGAGAGAGAGAGAGAGAAGAGAGAGAGAGAGAGAAGAGAGAGAGAGAGAGAGAGAGAGAGCAGAGAGAGAGAGAGAGAGAGAGATGCGTATTACATAAGGTGGATGCTGCTCAAGATAGTCTGTTAGTGCCCACGGTTATTTCTGGTAACGTGACATGGTTTACGTCCGGATTAGGTAAGGAAAGACTATATAGGCATGTATCAAACTATAGGTAGAATAGTTAGCTGTAGTTTGTGCCCGTTAAAATATATAGTAGTTATCGTTGTGCTGTTCATATCAGTTTGGTGCCAACTATTCGGCGCTGCTATACCGTGGCCATGCTCAAGCAATTATCAATTAATCGATGGGACCAGGGTAAATAATTGCTCTTTGTTCTAAGATCAATATTTTTTGCAACATACACATGCACAGACCCTCCTTAGGAACTTGAAACTGTCCAATCGAGGCTATGAGCTGAAAACGTAATACTTGAACCCAATCACTAAAATATATCGAATGGTTGATAAGTGAGCATCGTATCCCACACCGACTCCGGAGCCGGAACCGGTACCACCCTCGCTACGGATCATAATGTGTCGATACTGTAGCTTCTAAGGCGGACTCATATATAAATATATACTAATATTTATATATATTATATATAAATATAATATATATATAATATAATATTAATATATATAAATATAATATGATCTATATATATAATAATATTTATCTAGATTATATATATACTATATATATAATATAAATGATATACTAATATAATATATATATATATACTATATATAATATTATATTATATATTATAATATATACTATATATGGGAGTAGAAGGCTACGTATCTCGGCTGCCTAGAAGGCGTACAAAACCTTCTATGGGAACACTAGTTTGAAAGGGCTTGATGTCTCTAAGACCTAATTGAGGACGAAATAAATCTGCCTGTGATGCGATTTGTGACGTTCGCTCTCTCACGCTAATTTCAGCGTTCGGATAAATATATATATATAAGTACTATATAATATATATATCTATATGCATATATAGTATATATATAATATATATTATATATAAATATATAAGTTATATATATATATATATATATATGACTAATAAATTCCACTCGCGGCAGGACTCAAAACATCGACAACAGCGTCGCCATTAGGCAATGTACAGTAGGTTCTACCACTATTCCGATCCGCTTCCCCCAAAAAGAAGGCATCTCGGTACAGTTTTTGAGTCTCTTGCTTCGATATCACGCTTTGAACTCGGTACTTAATTAAATCCATACAAGTGCTTGGAACCCGCTAAGGCTATACGGCTTCCGCTGGGGCCTGGATACAGGGAGCACGACAAAGTAAACAACACCTGACAATTATCACACAGGACTAGTTGCGACAAATTTTCAGTAATCTTTTGCCAGGAATGCTAATACATGCCTCGAAGAAGATCGTGACCGCCATAAGCGACCTTTTATCTTTTGGAGAAAATGCTATGAATCGTAAAGTACATGGAATGTCAGAGGAATAAATGAGGAGGAGGAGAGGAGAGAGGTGATAGATGTATTTAGAAAGGGCAAATTTGATTGCTGAGCTGTGAACTGAAATATAACAGAAACTGTGAACGAGTGGTATGTGTCTAATGTGTATAATCTGCGGTGTGAAGAGATATAAGAGGAGAGAGGAAGTTGCAATTCTAATGTGTGACTTGTGACACAGAGCTAGTTTGTTTGTGTGATAGCTAGAATTCTAATGGTTAAATTTAAGTTGAAAAAGGTCAAAGGTAAGCAAAAGAAACCAGGAAGGTAAGCGTGAAGAGGGCGAATTCTGGTAATCTGAAGAATGTTTTTGATGGGTGAGTAAGGCAGTTCAAAAATTTGATTGTTGGTTGTACCAAAAGTGTGTGAATAGGTATAAAAAAAGGATGGTATAATAGAGGTGCTTTTGGGGTGTCGGGAGAATTGAGATGAGAAAGATGATGATTTATCGGAGGAGAGAGGTTGGCAAGCAATACTTTCTTTAAACACAAGAAAGTTGTGAATGGTAGAAGATGGCTGGTGCAAAATCCTTGGTGGATGCAAAGGAACTAAGTTCTGATGCGCGAGAGTCTAAATAAGGGTTGTTGCTTACTGTTAATGTAAGTATTGAAATTTGTCTGGAGCTTAAGAATTTAGATCTAAAGTACAATGTTTCAGATAACAATCTTAGGGGCGTGATGGATGTGAGAAAGAATTGATAATGAGGAATGAACGCATTGGAGAGTTTGCAGTTGTGAGAAAGAGTAAATAAAAAATAAATGAAAGTACATGAAATGGTTTGGTTTAATGTGGAAGGACTAGATGCACATCGTTTAGTTAATGAGGATGTAATGGTGAGTTAGAACAATTATTGGGATAAGAAGAAAAAGTATATGGAATAAGACAAATCATGATGAGGGACGGAGTTTGGTAGATGGAAGAAAGAAAGTGCTAAAGAGTATGGCGGGGGTTTTGTGAGGGTATTGGTTGCGGCTCGCCCATGGGGGGGGAAAAAACATAGAAAAATGTGGAAAAAAAAAAACCCCTAAAAAAAACAAAAAATTGACGAGAGTATAATGAGAATTTGTCGCGTCCGCGAAACTCTACGGTGATTTTTATGACTGCGTGAGAGTTCTCACTAAAGGGTAATAAAGGCGGTAAGGCTTTATTTCGACTGCGTCATAATCTTCTACTTACTTTCTGTTTGCCAGTGCATGAAGCATTGTTATCCAGTCTTGAGAGAAGGGGTGATGAAATTATATTATATAACATGTATATATTATAATAAATAAATAAATATAGTATATATATATAAGTATATATATATATATAAATATATATATATATGTATGGCATCATCCGAAAAAGCTAGGCATTCTAAAAGTCAACTATACAGGAAAAAATAAATAACTTTTTGATTTCAGCAAGTAAATTTCATCGATACAAATACTTAAAAAAAAATTATTTTATTCTAATATGTATTAATAACAACTTAATATTATATAAAATTTAGATCTGGCAAGTGTACGCTTTGATTGACCTTCCCTGCATTATTTCACGAGAGCAAGAGTTGCAAATATTGTTTTTTTTTTACGTCTTTGGCAGAAACTTTTTATTTATTCTTTTTATTTCCTTTTTAGGGTTCGAGCCGACGAAGGGACAGAGGGGGGGAGGAAGTACTATCCCCGTCGTCCAGGTAGCCGAGAAAACCGACTCGTCCATCTTAATTTTGACCCGTGGGTTTTCTTAATGAAAAAAAATCAACATTTGGCAATTTGCACGCTTTCTCGGTACTTCGAGCTGCTTTGCGTAATTCTCAAAAACAATGCTTATCATACAGCTTTTCTCATTTAACAATTGTAATTGAAAGTTTTATTTTATGAATTTTTAAAAAATGAAAAAGTCATGGATAAAAAGTCTCCTGATTAATAAATGTTTTTTTTCTGTAGCTAGAAGTTTCTTTAGTTACATGCCTGACCGGCATATATAAAAAATAGTATAGTATATATATTATATATTATATATATATATATAATAACAAGTTATATGTACTAAGTATAGAACTATATATATATATATAATATATATAGCGCATATTGTAAATTTCAGATTTTATGAAAGCACTTACTTATACTATAACAGCATACTGTAGACAGTATATATATTATTATATTAATATTGTTATATAATATAATATAACTAGAATTTATTTTTTGTCACTATTCATAAAATGTGACTTTTGCACCTTTGTTTATTTGATCAATGTTATAACGATTTTGGAGAAAATAAAATTTCGAGGAAGTAATTTTCCTTTAATGAAAACTGCTTGAACACGTTTTTTATTTTATAAAAGTCTGTCACGAATAATCTGCGACAATTTAATTCCATCAGCAAAATTGGTTGGTCACGAAGACGAAAAATGGTCAAAGTTATCCTCAACTTTAAAGTAAGCTCGTAATACTTTAAAGTATTAAAACTTACTTTTAACTTTCTCATTGTGTGGTGTTGTGTGTGTGTGTGGGTGTGTGTGTGTGTGTGTGTGTGGTGTGTGTTGTGTTGTGTGTGAGAAGAGAGCGAGTTGGTAAGTTTATTGATCTTTCGCCATTGGTTTACTTTACCAAAATTTATATGATTTCAAATGAATTTTACATTTATGTGAACATGTATCAATTAAAAATTACGTTTTTATGAATGGGAAATTGTAAGCAATTATTATGGTATGCTTTTTAGGTGAATTTTATTCGGAATATTCTTATTTACTCGGATATATATATATACGCTATAATATATATATTATATATATATATATAATAATATATATATAAATATAGTATATATATATAATATAGTATAATATATATATATATATATATATATATATATATATATATATTTGTTGAATACTATACTCTAATATTTTCTGTGGGAATGTCTTTAGAAGTTAGAAAAAAAGTTATAATAAGATATCTTTCCCAATCATAATCCACTTTCTCATTACAGACATTACCAGTCGTCCTCCAAATAAATCTTGGCTTACCGTTTTCTGTTCTCAAGTTATATTTAACTCTCTGAGATTACCTTTTTCTTAAAAATTTCCAAACTGAACTGAGGAGTAGTTATTTATATCTCCTGGAATGACCCAAAACTTATTCTAAACTAGAAATTTCTCTTTCTTCCATGTTAATACATTTTGCTTTTTGAAAATTATGGTTGCTAATGAGTTGCCTATATGATAATAAAAATAAAATTCTCAATCTTTCTGAAATCTTATGTATCTGACATAAATTATATTCATCCGTTCTACAGCTGTTGTTGCAGAGCCTAGCAGCTTTTTTAAGATTTATTGTTTTTCCTCATGATTCAGTTTCGTCCACTATAGTCGTTCTTATATTCACTAACAACCTGTCATCCACTTCATCATTCTTGCACTCTTATGTTCACTCTTAACATACATTGCCAAACGCCCGCAATCTTTTCATATTGACAAAACAATTACCTCTACAGAGAACAATAAATATTAGAGATTAATTGTTTTTCATATCAATAATTGAGGAAGAAAACACATTATTCTTTTCTAAGCTTCAAAAGCTCAACATCCATCTACTCGTCGCAATTTTCAGAGAATTAAAACATTTAACTTAAAAAAGACTGAAATAAAACCTTTTTCTGTGTTTTTATTTTTTATTTTTATCCATGGAAGTTTTTTATTCTTATGTTCTCTAATGGGGAGGTCTTACTTTCTCAGAAATATACTAAAAATTTAGTGAATTTAAGGAACCTCCTGAACATACTAGGTGGTTATCTGTTAAAGTATTGTCATTCCATGTACATACTCGTTGAATTACATAGGGTGATTTTACCTAAACCCTCCTTTTAATAAATGAGGGCTACGGCCTTTCATCTCATGAATTCTCACTCTTTTACAGACACTATTAAATCTCTTTCTATACACTGGAACTGCAGAATCATTCTTTCTAAACTGAAGAGTCATATGCATTTGCTTTGAGAAAAACACGAGTAAATGATTTTTCGCATACACTATTATATATTTGTCTCTATTCATCTTTGATGCTATGCCTTTAAATAGTGCAGCGCTTTTTTTTCATCTATATCTTTTAAATTGCATTAACTTAAATACCTTCAAGTGCAATGTATCGGTGAACGTTGAAACTACTTTCCTTACGTTTTCCAATTTTGAATCTTTGACTCACGCGTTTGAGGAATGTTACACACACAAACACAACCTAGAACTACGACGCCACACCCACCTTACACAACGGGATGCACACACACTAATCACACAGAACCACCACACACCACGACACGACACGCACACAACAACACATGAAGTTTAATCTATGAACTAGTAGTATATATATATTATATACCTATATATATGTACAGAGTATATATATAGTATATATAGGAATATAATATATATAATAGATTATACATACATACATACAAGAGATCAGAAATATATAGTATATATGATTAGAGATATATAATCCTATAGAGCTATGAAGAAAGTTCACCATAAGCGATCCTAGGCACAGGACCTAGATTCAAGGTTGGAATAAATTTCAGGTAAGCGTGGGAATTCTACGTAGGATCAGGGACAGAAGGATCGATTATCTTCCCTATACCTTCGGGCGACTCAGAATCACGAGCTACGTTGACACTATATTATAAGTGTAACTATAGAATATGATATAAATGTAATATGATATGAAAGGTAATATTTATAATAATATATATATATATATATGTGTATAGATAGTAATACGACTATTATCATATATGAACGTGGTAAAAGTTAAGTAATACTAATATAATATATACTTGAATATATCTATATATATTATATACTAGATAGCGCTTAGCATTTCTACCAGAATATATTAATAATACGATATCATATATATTCATATAGAATATATAATAATACTATACGGTATAGATAAGAGAGTATTAAGAGAATACGATCATATATATATAAATATATATATATATAATATATATATTTGATATACTATGATATATATATATACATAAGCTATAAGATTATAATAGGTAATAATAAGATATATATAGCTATAGATTATAATATAGTAATATATATATATAGGAGTATACAGAAATATATATAGAGTATAAGATATATATATATATAAATATATATATATAGATGAAGAATGATATAAATATTAACATAATACTGTATCGACAATAAGCTTATATATGAACTTTACTTTAAAAACTCAAGTCACTTATAAATAATAAAATAATAATCTATGAGATATATAGATAAAGGGTTGTAATATAATATAATGATATATATATAGCTATTTATATAAGAGATAGATAATATAATGATTAGAGATAGTGCTTTCTTAAATCTGGGAGATACATATATATTGTATTAATAATATATAAGATTATAAAGAGAATATAACTAAGAAAATGATATATGTTGATATAGAAGTATAACGATAAAACTAAACCAAATAGCAGAACTACCGATATTTATATATTGATAGATTAATAGTAATCATATGAATGAAGCATAGTTAGAAGAGTAGATATAGATTATATAATGTTAAATATAGTAGTAAAGAGAAGAATTATAAGATCGAGAATATAGAGTAATCTATAACTAGTACATTTATAGCACTATATAACTAAAAGTATAAAAAGTAACAAAATAATATAGATAATATATCATAAGATAATATATATAGATAATATGTAATATATATAGAATATAGCTAGTTATAATATAGGTACATAGATAGTAATAAAATAGATGAAATTTATATATAGATAAGAATAAAAAGTAGGTAAGGAGGTAGAAATAAATATATATAGGATGATAATAATAATATAATAATTGATGCACGATACGAAGTAACTAACTGTTATTGACCGTCACCCAGCACCCTCTACGAGAACGGGAGCATAACGAAGCATGAGAGAGGGATATGCTCCCACTATTTGATTAGCCCCAGCTTGACTATGACTGTTTGACCCTTCTGTTTTACCCACCACTGAAAATTTGGCAAACCGTATTTATAGCCCAAATTTTTACCTGACCTTGACGCTTTTTGGGCCTTTGACCTTTTGGGCCTATTACCTTTTGGGCAGCTGTTACCTTTTTGTCAGGGCTTACCTTTTGGCGAGACTTTACCTTTTTTCGACCAACCCTTCCGTCTTCCATTGGGATCAATTTTGAGGACCCCACGGTATTTGCTCGGAAGAATAAGATTTCTTTCTAATTTTTGAGAGCGAGAAATACAATTTTGAGAACCTAATTTTTGGGAACCCTAATTATTTGAGAACCCTAATTTATTGGCGCCCCTAATTTTTTGGCGCCCTAATTTTTTGGCCCCTAATTATATTTGGCGAACCTAATTTTTAGCACCTTCGAAGGAAGAGTGCGCGAAACGTTAGCGAGTCAGCAACGCTTTACTTTACCCCTAGTTAAACGCCCCTATTTGTTTTCGACGTGGCCATTTATGCCAACGTAGAGATAATTTTGATTTCCGAGATATAGGGGCTAGCCCGAAATTTTTTGTGTCTTTAACCTTTGTTGACCACACTTAGCCACGGATAAGCATGGAGGGTACAACTTTGGGGACCACAAACAGCGTATGGTATTGGGGCATACCCTTTGGGTACGAGGAGGGTCATTGTGATGGCCCACGAGGAAGTATGTGTCGACCACCTATTGGATTATTGCCATAGGTCAATTTTGACCCACGAGGCAGTAATTTTTTGATCTTGATTAGGAGGGCTTAGCCGCTAATTTCTGTGATGCTGTACTAGTATACCGATATTTGACCATGATGAATTTAGCCGTATTGACCTGTACATGCTGTGACATGGAGTCATTCTTGACCCAACGGTCACATATTGGCTATTGTGTGGAGTTCCCAATGCACCAGGGTATATAGTGAATGTTCTATTAGTGTGTATATGCGAGGATGATTAGATAGGTGCGCAGAGTGAGTCCAGGTGTGAAGTTGCCAGGATGAGTGCCATATGGAGTGCCAGATGAGTGCCAAGCGTGAAATGCCACATGAAAGTTGCAACGTGAGTGCCACATGAGTCCAACGAGAGAGTGACCACATAGTGGCCAAAGCATGGGAGTAGCGACTTCTATCAGACCATGGGTTATCTGGCCTCCACTGAGCGACTAGGGAAATAGAGACCTAAAATCGGGTGTGCATACCCCTAGTAGGTAATAAAGGGTGATGGGAATACGAATTATGAGTGGAGAGTACTATTACAATCTACTTTAGATGCTTCTCTAGATTGAGTTAGTATTTTATATATAACACTTATAAGCACTTCTGCAACGCACGCTCCATAACACTTACATTAAACCATATACACGTACCCACTCACACCGACACAAGCAGGTACACTACACTTACCACTCACAGCACTCGAATATTTTGATGGCGCCTCAGCATTGAAATGCGCAAGCATTGGATGCACTCAGAATTATGCCTCAGCATTTGTATGCGCTCAAGACCATTAAATGGTCTCAAGGCGAAGTATAGCCGAATGCACTTCCTGAAGAGGAGATTCGTAAGACTTTGATGACATATCTTTATGAGCCGTACAGTCATTGATGATGTACCATCTAATAAATTCGATGATTCATCCGTATGATTGAAAGTACACCTGTTGAATGGGACTCATCTTTCTTATCACCGCATACGATGAACAGAAAGGAATATTAGAACTGTGTGAGACGGTCCCAAGGTCATAAAGGACTACGACACGCAAGCGCAGCAAGCCCCCATCCCGCAGAGGGCATATGGAGAGCGCACCGGGACACGCACGGGTGCACCCGGCCCGTGGCGGGATGGAAAAAATATATACCTATAATCATTCATTTTTATTTCATACTTAAACATTTCAAAAAGAATTCGCTTTCAATATAACTACTGGGAGTCAATTTGAGTTTTGAGTCATTAGAGAGAGAGAGACGAAATAGCAGACATACTTAAGTTTTTATTGGACTGAAAAACGAAATAGTTTCGCTGACTGCTAACGAAGTAACTAATTCTTCAAGAATAACTTTAACTTTTTTTTCATTATCAATTCATGTGTGAAAATTCTCTTAGAACATCTTTATTTAAAGGTAATTAACGTAATCTTTGAACCTATGAAAAACTTTTAATTTACAAAAATTTGAATAAGATAGAAAATTTATTATCCATGCTTTTAAATTTATTTATTCATTTTATTAAATGTTAGATAGTAGCTAGTGATATTGTATATACCACAATCATCACAATGATAATATATTCAAACTTTTTGTGCATATTACGTAACCATAGTTTCATCACTCATAAAATACGATATATATAAACATCCAAATTTTGATACTCAAGCTACACAACGTAAGACTCACATCTACCTCTGAAAATAGGAAA
>JABUQX010055231.1:0-35000 GCA_015478945.1 Trachelipus rathkii
GTAGTGAGTGTAGGTGTTGTTTGGTGTGTCAGTGTGGTAGAGGTTAGTATGTTTGGATTATGATGGTCATGAGATTTGCTGTATTTTCCCTTCTTCCGTGTCATTCTTTACATCAATTTTGCTCTAGAATCATATCACCTAATTCATCTGCTCACTAGCATAGTTCCACAGGCCGTACTCAGTGTGCCTAGCCCCTACCCTCATCTGCAAAGACCACTACTGAGTCTCTGCCCTATAAGCATCTACCCTCGCTCAGATCGTACAGCGCACGAGGTCTGGCTACCCTCTAAGCAGACTTAATGTATTCCTCTCGACCAGTTTTAAGCCTGTACACGTTTATCACGGGAGGCGCAGGCCACGATTAAGAGTGTAAAACAAATTACCGGCGGTCCGTCACAGACTCAAATATAATTGACTAACGCGACAATCTAGCCCTTGTTCTGTAAACAAAAGAACGATTAACTCTTCTGTTAGATCGCTTATCTACCTAGAGGTACATGATACAAAAACTGCTAAAATGTAGTATACGACTGATATTACACTATTGAAAAACCATTGAATATTTCTGGTTGTTGAGTCAAGAGAACGAAATTGAAGGGCAATGGTTTGGCATACTGTATTTTTCGATACGAAGGCGTCCCATTGACCTACGTTGAAATTGTTCATAGTTTTCCAATACGGGGCTAATCTGACTTACGATTGTAAGCGCAATTTTTCACGTATTTCCGGGAAGCTTTCACATTGGCGTTTTTGTCAATCGCTTATTGAATAAGTGTAAGTATATTTGAACTAATCCTATGTTCTCGTTATAAGTGTATGACTTTTCGAGCGGTATGTCGCGGAGGATAGATGCATGTATTTCACAAGTTTTTTTGGAATCAGTTTTCCAAAATAATATGTTTTCCATTAAATACTGTATAATCTGAGGCTAATCATAGTTGGTCCTTATTCCTTTAAACATTTATATCTTGAAAGGGTTAAATGCGTTTACAGAAATTGATAGACCCCATTTCTTCTTGTCCATCTGATGTCTATTATGTCACTTTAATATATATTTTCGATAGTTTTGGCCATATTAAAAAAGGAGTTTCTAGAAAGATACTTACAATGCTAATTTCACAAGCCTTGCTGGCACTATAAGGATCGTAGCCGCTAATTTCGAATTCCATGGTTAGGATGTATGATTATTGTCATAACTATGGAAGTATGTATTGAATGAGTGGATGAGGTCACTTTACAACCTCTATGAGCTCTTAAAACAATGGTATCGACTTTCTGGTTCATACAATTCTCGCAGGTGAAAGTAAATTAATGAGTTATTAATCAGACTCTTTTGCTTGGGGGAGGCATTTGTACAAAGGGAACTCCTATTTAAAATAAAATTGATAAATTAATATCTCTCATTTAACTGCAACAGGTAGTTTTCGGTTCTAGATTGGAATGAACGTTTAATGAGGGGGAGTATAGTGAGCAGTAAATCTTTTCAGTGCTCGCATGAAGTCATCAAGAGCAATCAGGCCATCAGAAGTTATAAGCAATCTGGCAGTGGCATTATGGACCCAAAAGAAGGACAACAGACAAGCAGGGAACTAAGATTAGCACTTATACGATCAAGAACCGGTAGATGATACGTTGTGTTCCTACGTCGTGTAAATCAAGGATTGAGGTAAACACATAGGACATGATCCTGTCTATAATAGAATGGGAGACTTTATTATTAGGCTTTGTTAATATGTTGAAGTAGTTTGCAAGGTATTAAAACTCGGTAACAGTGAGATATAGCGTAGGCATAGAGCAAATCGAAGTACAGATGACACATCAATGTTAATAATAATTATATAATAATAATATACAATCAGTACAAAGATCATTCGGTTGAGAGGTGATCAAACAAATTCATATAACTTATTTCTCTGCTAAAATAATTTACAATCTTAGCTAAGTGTAAGTTTGCCCAAAGGGATGGACAGTAGTATGAGATGGTAGTAAATACATAACCCATGCAGGACAAATTAATACGGTATTAAGGAAATTAATATCTTTGTAAGCTATGTTCAGCCATTGGTTTAGGCATAAACTAAAAGTAGGCATGCAGTTGGCGCAAAGAAGTAATTTTGAAATTACTTGTTATTTTTTTTGCATATGATACAGTCAGCAAGAACCATTTTGACTAGGTCTAAGCCTGCTCAGAGTTCTACCATCAACAATCTCTGCCTAAAGTATCATCAGGTCGGCGACAAATACTTATTTAATGGCCACTATGACAATAAAAGTATTAGTGAGAGGAAGAAATAGAAGGCAAATCAACGTGCACATTGGGCAATACTGTAGTGAAAGATGAGGTCGGAGAGGATCTCTGGATAAGGTGCTTGCAAAAGAAATGTATGAAGATTGCCATGAGCTAAATTACCAATCAAGTATGAGACATTCATACTTGCTTGGATCTCCTAACAGAGATCTTTCACATAGAACAAGATAAACTGCTTAAAAAGAGCACAAGCAGAACGCATTGCATGCCTATTTAATTTGATAATATTGTAAATTTTAGATGATCTCTGTAAAGAGGTGTAAATATATGCTGTACAAGAATTAAAACGTTGGGGATATTCATTTGGTCAGATTATAATGACGATAAAAGATGACTTTATGCACACTCAGAAATCATACGTCTTGAACATCGACAAGTGTTAATGTTGAGGCAATATGAATTCGTGCAATTTCAAAAAACTTCCCTCCTTCGGTTGCTATATTAATTCTCAAATTAATAAACTGCATGAACTGTAATTGCTTCATGGTTAACAATAAATTGATATAAAATGAAGAATGTTGAAAAACTTGTATATTGAAATAGTCATACTCTACCTCAGACTGTATTAATACCATAGGATCCGTTATTGACTGAGATAATTCGGGGAAGACCGGTGGTACGCACCATGAGTTATCAAGTCATTTCCTGTAATGACACTGTAAGGTCCCACAACAATTTTCAGTATAAGTTACTATGATTTAAAACGAACAATATAATTATTGTACTCACATCAAAGTATTCCAGGTATTACTACTTAATCAGAAACAAATTTTGCGCACTAGATTGATGAGATGTTGAATCATGGAGTTTTATTCAAAAATATGTTTCTTACGAATTCGAGAGTATGCGTAACCCTATCAAGTGAGCAACACATGAAACGACCTTAAGTTGATAAAGACAATGGTAAGAATAACTTGTGATGCTACTAACGACCTTCTAATAATATTAAAAGTGAATGGGATAACACATAGTGTCCTCTCTCTATGGCAATCCAGTATCCGGGAGGATTAGAGAATCTGGGGTTCGAGGTAGGCCGATCTCTGAAGCTGACGCACAAGGGATTACGTTTTCTATTAAGGGGTTAAAAATTTCTATATTACTGTTAACTCATTTCATACTTCGCAGTTTCGAGCTTTTTTTACCTTCAAACTGCACCTATTGTTTAAATATCTTTTACGGCAACACACAACATCATACTATAAGCCTTGTAGGCTTAACACCCACTCTAACGCCTAGCTTCATTCTTCATCCAACAACCAAACCTACTCAAACCTGATAACATTATATCCCTGAAAGAGAGCCATACCTACTAACACCTTCACCTACTACATATGCACATAATTCATCACCTCATAAAGAAACAACTAGCACACATATCTACTATTATACACTGTACACTTCTATCCGATGCAGGAGTCTGATCCAAAACTGAATCAAGCCCTGTATCATAATATTACACACTAAGTGAGCGTATCACGAGGCAACTTGCATTGTAGGCTTCATGGATAATCATAGTGAAAAATAGCATTTACTTATAGACCACAGATATCTTTAACGCCTAACGCCAAGAACGAGTATGTTTTAGAAATGAGTTTGGTCTGAAACCACTTCCAATTTTTCATCCATTAAGAGATAACAAATCAGCGACCTTGCCGGATAATTCATATCAATTGTTTTGCCTTTGCCACATTACACAACATAAAACAGAAGTATAAACTGTTATACGCCGCAAAATCTAACTTATCTCGAAGTTCGATTCCATCGTTTATGTTAAACGGATAGTGCATCTGCGCCACTGGCTAATAATATGGAAAGACAATAATCCGGCTTCTATACTTGTAATGAAGCTCGTGGTACTCGTGGGGCGCATATACTTAGCATTAACTATCTTCCTTTGCGCTTTCACTTTTTCGCTCTAGAAGAATTATCAATGTCATATTGTCAATAGCAGGATAAAAATAATTAAGAATTAACCAGGGACGCTATTGGTATAATATACGTAGGCTACCCTTATATAACATAGTCAATAGGGAAGGAGAATATTGTATATATATAGCCATGACATATATCGCCTCTTATACCGTAATATTTGCTGAGAGATGAGTAAGCTATAAATCTATTAGGCTCTTGTGGTGTTGTGTATATCATGCAATGGCTCTATTTTTACCGGACCGAAGGTAATAATTGCGTAATAATAGATGACATTGGACACGAGGGACGGTCTAGTCCTCTGTGTTACCCAATCATGGGTAAATCTCTAATGATTAATTTAGATCATAAATAAGGAGTATACATTGATTTTAAATGACAAACGACAAATGTCTCTATCACTGAGAGAGCTTAATCGTCTAGTTATCAGAGTATCTGTCGACGTCGATTACTCATGGGATGTTTGCATTATTTCCTTCTACAGATTCGACTGTCACAGGATTAGTCTCATCGCTTACAGTCATATACGTAAATTATAAATATGAGAAATAATCCAAACGAAATAATACGAGCACTTTATATAACGAAAAACGTTTGCGATATATATATTATTAGGTTTAACACAGTCTTGCGAGAGCGTAATATAATTATAAATTGGGTTTTTGCATTAGGCCATAAATGAAAATTAGCTTATAACTTGTGAATAATAGACACATTTAGACAAATATTTTTTTTAGAAACTTAGTAAATGTTAAATAACTATAATGAGCTAGATAGAAATTATTAATTATAATGTATTGAATTATTTTTTATACTTATCCCGGATTATTACATGTTTGATTAAGCTGTAGTTCATTAGAAAAACTGGGCGTTAGATGTGGTATGAGGGTGCTAGGGCAACCCTTGCCGTATTTACTTGATCTATTCTATAGTTAAATATGTTTTTGATCAATATCATAAAATTTTTAAGATTTTAAAATATGATTTGTTTCACATTTTAACAAATTATTAAATTATATTTGTTTTTGTAGAAGTTGTGATTTTATAGAATTGAAGTGATAAATCAGGTAAATATATATACTCCTGAATCATTTCTTTCTGCCTTCTATATTACTTAATACATCTCTAACTATCTGTCTATTTATATAGGTATAACATTCAAGATATTATTGGTCCTACAAACACATGCTCTGTTAAATAAACTCATAATCACAACTCAGAAACTGAACCAGCACATAGTTGCCATTGTCATAAACAGCTAGGTTCATAAGTTGATTTTCTTTTATATATCGTAGATTGAGCAAAAAGCAACAAAATAACAGAAATCTATTAAATCCTATTTTCTATACACTTAAGACAGTGGGTTATTAGTCTTGTCTTTGTTTTTAACGTGCCAGTAATATGCACTGGGAGCTGTTAATTTTTGCCACTATAACCTTGCCATTACAAACTCTTCTGCCTCTTCTCACTGGCGTTCAGACACTATATCTTGACCTTTATCTATTGCGACTATTAAAACTTTTTTTCTAGCACTCTCAACTTGCTCTAGCAAAACTTTCACTTGTACTCTGTATTTATGTACATGCCTCTCGCTTATACTTCTTCTGCATTTAACTCTGGATGTTAATCTGCATATAGGTTTTTCATATCTAATCTTTCTATATGAACTTTCATTTTCTATATTTATTACTGTACATATGGGTCCTTTTTTTTTTATACAGTTGCTGATTATTTAACAACTTGTCTATTTTATTTATTTAATATTGTAATTGTATTATTTATTTTTATTTGATTGTTTTCTTAATTATTCTTTTAATTTAAGTAATTATTTTAACGATATAGTGTTTATTTACTGTCATCGCCTATGTTATATTAGTTAGAACTCAGCCATACAATATAACACAATCCATCTGTATTGTGGAGTAACACATCTTCTGCATTCGGAATCCTTTTATCCCAATCTACACAACAGCTAACACACACACTACACCGAACATCCACACCAGACACATTTATCCCAATTCCTAACAAGAACAAACTCACTAACGCGAAAAGCACTTAACACTACTAAAGCTGATGTTGATAATTTGGTAATGAGCTGCAAACTACTTTAGAAGTAAAGTATAAAGCTACCTTTAACAGCCATCCAATCGTACCGACCACTCACTCAACTGCACACTCCACGCACTTTTCTAAATAAAGCCTGATTATAGCACTTTCTTCGAGTCGTTAATTCGACCTTAAATCCCTGCATTTATAGACACTAACATATCTATCCCAAATGAACAAACAACATTGATACATCTAAATCTCACAACGACAGCTAGTTTAAGCCACATTCTCTATATTTCACGTATAAAAAATCAACTTGATTAACTAAATATGCTACTCATATTCTCTGCTTATGAAAGGTGTTAGGATTATCAGGCACTCACAGCTATTTAAGTTAATCACGCTGGCTTTTACTAAACCCAATCTGCTTTCTGTACACATCAACTTCCCCGAGAACTTTACCGTTCCACCGCGATAGTACTACACTCCCAACAAATTTATGTATCCCAAAGACTATTATCTTATACCTACCTGCACAATACATTAACACACTCACACCACACAAGATAGCTTAGCATTTACACTCTTCTACCCTAAAGTACCAAGAGAAAGGCATCTTATCTGAGAAAGCAGTATTTTTACTCTTATACAAACTCCTCATTGAATTTCACCAACTCACTCAGCGATTTGCGACACTTTTGACCACATTAATTGCTCACTACGTCATAATTTATACAATAAACTTTATGATGTGGTTTATAAAATATTAATTCTATCAAAATTTATTAGCAAATTAATTTTGATGACATCATAGGCATCAAAGATTAGTTATTGATTGACAGTTTCTTTCAAAGTTTCTTTCAAAATCATGTGCTAAGTGAAAATCACATAGATCATTATTCTTCTCTTGAAAGCAAAAGAACTTCCTATATATATAAACACTGTTATTTGGATGAATTAATTACTAATAATTGATTTTTATAAATTTCATGATAACTATCAAATGTGACTTGTAATACATATTTTGATAATTTTTCTGTACACTCTAATTAATTTCTTTTCAATGACAGTTCAATTGACTCAATAAACTGTAAGATTCTATACGTAGCCATTAAAGCATCAATAAGTAAACTAACCATGATTAAGTCCCCCTAGTCGAGTGACTAGTTCACACCTCCTCTACACCAGCCTACGCCATGTTTTGTTCTATTGCACTTACAGCTTTACATCTCTTCTACCCAATTGTTAGATAAGTAATAAAATAGTACAATCATAAGGTTCTTCTCCTGCTAACATATCATGTATTTATTAAATCTTTCTAAGTTCTTATTTAAAAATAGACAATTATTCAACTTACCATTTATATTATTTCGCATTCGTTCAAATTCAACAAACCATGTCGCCCTGAGAATTTAGAAAATAATTCGGATTATTCTATATTCTTATTATTATGTATTATTGATGTACATATGACATTCACCCTCCACGGAGAAAACACAACAACCCGCCTCCTTACAGATACGAAAACTGATCTCTTCTCTTTCTGTAAAAATGTGTTGAAATAACTACCTTAAGGAGCTATGGTCAAAGTTTAGGTATATGTATGTCTCGTATTGTTCTGTACTAATAATAACATCATCCCGGAGAGACGCTGATTCTAAGCGCCTTATTTTCCCACGAGTTCAAAATTATTCCTTCAAATAGACACTCTTTAAATACATCAATGTATTTACATACTGAACTGTTATTAACGCAACAGCTTTAAAAGCTTGATCAGTAATTTCTTTTTTGGTATGAAAATCTAAGATAATTAGAACACGTTTTTTTGTAGGTTTGGCATTTATCGCAGGTGATGTATGAAGTCTTGAACGCTTGGCTCTATCTTCATACTTAAGAGGCATAGACAGTAAAGAGTCTACTTCAGCGTAATCTTTCCTGATGGTATTATTATAAAAAGACAAGAATCGAGAGAAGTGTAGATTCTATCATGTATTATTCCTTGAAATTGGTACAATTTGTTTGATAATAGGTATAAATATGACTTTCAAACTGAAACTACTGGACTCGGTAAGATCTTAAGCAGGCAAGACGGCAAATGTACAACTATTCACGTTGTGTAGTGGACACAATCATGAGGCAGTACTCACTATTTCTGCTAAATAGACGTTAACGTTGTGATTTGGATCCGAAAAGAATATTTTATCGCCTGTATTTTTGTACTTTTACGTATGTAAACAACGATGTTTTTTCATAATCCTGATAACCTGGGTGTTTATCTGAATGATTTCTTAAACAAACAACAGTCTGCTTAATCCATTTACCATGGTAAATTATTATTATATTATAAGAAGAGTAAAATATAAGGCATACAAATATTATAATTATATACACACCTAATTGTATAATTTATATTTTTTATTCATTAATTCATAAATTTAATTATTATTACTCTAGTAAAAGAATTTTACTAATATAACCTTAGCCTCCACAAAAAATTTTACTCACACAAATAAACTTATTACAATTTAAAATAATAGATAATATACAGATAAGATAAAAGCTTATTACAATTATTTTGTGTTTATGTAAGTTATCTATTATGTACTTACCTCTCAGTATAATGAGTTGTTAGTTAAATATGTCATAATATTATTAGAGTCAATTATATAATAGGTCCATGAATAATGGCTCAAATACTAAACATATACTTACTTATCCAATCCCCTCTTTGTTAACGAGGCTTAAGAATTAAAAGAATTTAACTATATATGTATGCTATTTGGATTTTTATGTATTAATATAGGTATAGAATATTACAATGTCGCCACATACACATATTTTAAAGCACCCAGTAAATTTGATTTCATTATGAATTAGCTTTTAATATTAAAGATATCTCTAACATCTTTAGCAAATATGCCAATACATTATACATTGAGCATTTATATCAGATGTATAACGTTATCACGCTATTTTCGTAGATTTCTCCATAGACTTCAACAGTCTCTAATGGAAGGTGTAACAACATCACTGTCATTACTTTAAATTCAAAAGACTCTCCCCACTTTCTCGCATTAAAGTACAATAAGCCAGAAATCATAGATATATTCATAAAGGTCATACAGATTGGGTTAACAACGTTTTACATGGTAAAGGCTAATAAGGTGTGCATGACCTTGGAAATTAACTTAATCATTTTGTCTGCATAGCACTCAGGAATATATTGTACATTTCTACAGAATTACGCATAAATTTATCAGAACTATTACCTGTATGTACTTATGTTCATTAGAACTTAGAGTGAGACAGGGCGAATTCGATGTCTGTGCTAACGGAAGATAGTGAATAGATCGTAAAGACCAGTATCAAAAATGCCTGGTATTCTTTGACTACCACATTAAATGCGTAGTTTCAACAAATCTTCATTGGTCATATATGATGTTACATGGTAAATGCAGCGATTACCATTCAAACCTGTTTCAGAGAGATCACCGTAATTAGTATTTAAATAAGCCAGTCTCTTCTGCATCCCATGTTATATATAAAACAACGTTTCGACCAACATTGTGGTAAATGTGGAGCCATTCTAACATCATATTCAGTCTGAGCACGTCTGTCGCACTGAACACTTGTTATGAACTCCACAAACTGAGATGTAGGATTCATACGAGATATATTTATGGATTCCGCAGTTTCATTCACTGAGTGCTCTACGCCAAGCCATGAAACATTCATAGGACTGCTATCGAAATCACTGATTGAAGAATTTTTGAGTGTTTATTTAATGAAAATGATAGAGTAAGTTGCGACCTTTATCGGCTGGTTTCTAATCGCTGGTTTCTTCGCACAGAATAATAACTGTTTCGGTACCAGTTTAAAGCTACAACGCTTTTTATATAACGGTTTTAAGCAGAGTGTTCTCATAGTAAAGCCGAGCTCTTACGAGTAGCGATATGTACATACTACTCGAGTAATTCACTCTGGGTCCTTCTTGAAAAATAACGCTCACTTGGTTTATAACTACGCGATGAATATGGGTGAGAGTACTGAACATTTAGATAAAATTCAAATCCATTGGGTTTTCTTTTAATATAAGAATGAAACCTCACTCTAAGATCCTGGGAATCATTGATTTTCCACGCTGGAATCCATATGTATGCTTAGTTATTCGGTGGGTAATAATGTCATGTTAAGCGTGCCGTTCCTATTGACAATATACAGACGGTTGCGATGTTAGTGAAAATAGAACATGTAGTATTTAAACAAAACCACGAAGGGAAACATTGTTTGTTGCTAGCCCAGGCGCTTAAGAGACACAAAAGAGAAGGCATATAACACGCACGTTATGAAATATAGTAGTTTGGACATCTAAATAAGACACATTCATCCACCTCTCAATATGAGTCCATGTATGTATCATTACCCAG
Source organism: Trachelipus rathkii (assembly GCA_015478945.1). NCBI lineage: Eukaryota > Metazoa > Arthropoda > Malacostraca > Isopoda > Trachelipodidae > Trachelipus > Trachelipus rathkii. The sequence goes on from JABUQX010055231.1 coordinate 10,717, forward strand.
TCAGAGCAGAGAATTAACACAGGTTTGATCAGGAATAATGCTCGAAAACAAAGCAGATTAGTTAGTGTTCAGTATATTATGCCTTACTAGTCAATCTCTCAGAGAACATTTCTCTGCAACAGATAAAAGCGCTAACAATAAAGCTCTTCCTCCGGACACAACATCTTTATAACATACGAAGGAGTCAATAGTATGACTATAAGATTAGATATTACTAGCCCAGAAACCACTCGTTGCACTTCACAAAAGAAGGTAAACATCGTGTCCTTCTTGCTGCCTTAGAAGCTGCGTGTACTGACATTACCTTAGCAATACCACGCGACTTAATCATGTTCAGCATGGTATAATTGATAACTATAGAAGAATTGTCCAATAAATATAATCATCTATCTAAAATTATAAAGTCCCTATTAGGCACACTGGACTCTCTAGATCAGTCTTTTGATTTGCTCACTCAAGGCTATGGAAGATTGTATTTAGAACTTTACAAATACTCTGTCAGTATTAGACCCTAAGTAATAGTGAGTTCGAGACTCGCGCCAACATCTATAATTATCAGTTGCAACCTCTTTGGACCGACGGACATATTCACTTCATAAAGACACAGATGCATCAATTGCAGACCTTCTGTGTTAGCCAAATTGGTTCAGGTGTTTGAATAATCCTTGATGTAAATTTCACAGTTCTAACGTAGATGTATTCCGAGCAATTCTATTCACTTCAAATGCCACACATCACTCTTTGCAATTCTAGTATGGTGGTTATGAACACAGACGCAAAGAGATAATAGTGGAGTCAGTTGCAAGGATTTACATAAGACCAAGATTGTGATCCAAGTCTACCCTTGGATGAATTAGAAGAGCGTCCGATGTGTTTTACACGAATTAAATATGAGCAACTTTGGTGCTCACGACGATCCACACGATACTTTCGTATTAGCCAAAAGCGGAGCACGAGCAGACGATGTGTAACTCACACAAGTTGCTTAGGGAAACATATTAAAAATACAAACCTGTAGAAGTGATGTGGTCTGATTAGATTCATGCACCATCTAAAATCTAGATGCCTATTTGGTTACTTAGGAACGCACATTTTATCAGAGAGACGGGTTGGGAGAGTTAATCATTAGGGACTATGATACACGCAAATAAAGACTCAGGTGAGAAACATAAGAGAGAAATGGCTAGCGGTTGAGCTTCAGCTCAGCTGTGGTCTATTTATATATTCTCATTTCCGGTGGTAGACTTTACACTTCGACCGCATTGACTGTCATGGCCTCCTCCTGAGACTATGACACAAGCTAACATTAGAAATAATAAAAGTCAATACATCTAATACATCAGAAAGAAATCGCGAATTAGTTTGTGAAAAACACTGTTGAAATACTGTTTTAGTTACCAACTGCGCCGAATAAAATAATTGTAGCAGTAGAAATAACATAGAACTGTATTTTCATTTTCTTAGAAAAGATTTAATTAATACCAATGATATGTCTAGAAGTAGAAGAAGTTATTGTTTGTTATTTTCTATACTTATTACTGGTCAAAGATGATGTAAAGCTGTAAAGTCAATGAACAAAACACTGGCGTAGCTTGGATGGTAGAGGGTGCATCAGGGCTAACCTTGCTGTCTACCTTGATTGTAATTGCTTTAAGGCTCCGTTAAAATTAATGTTTATTTAATCAAGAAGTCTTAATACAGCGTTTTACATAGCAAAAGAAAATTCTTATTATCACTAAATAGTTATAATAAAAAAAAAAAGAAACAATAAACAAATAAGTAATTAACAGTTAATAAGTAAGATTTCTATCTGTATCAAAGCACTATGATTGTTTTCATTTATAAAGTTTTAAGAATTTGAAAATCAATATTTATATTGATATTGATATTAATATATTTTGGGGAGTTATCAAAAAATGAAAATGTTTTAATATTATAACGTTTATATGTGTAAGGAGTGTGTGTAAGTAAATTGTGTTGTGAGTGTAGAAATCTGCGTGAGTAGTAAGTAATCTGTGTGTGAGTGTAAAGTAAATCTGTGTGAGTGTATAGTCTGTGCGTGTGTAAGTAAAAATCTGTGTGTGACGTGTAAAGTAAATTAATCGTGAAGTGTAAGTAATCTGTGGTGATCGAGTGTAGTAAGATTATTGTGAGTGTAAGTATATCAGCGGTGTAACTAAATCTGTGTGGTGAGTGTACAGTGTAATGGTAATGCTGTGTATGAAATCTGTTGTGAGCGGTGTAGTCTAAATGTCAAGTGCTATGGTAAATGTATCAGTGGCATAGTGAATTGATTGTGTATTAAGTGTCATAGTGAATGTGGTATAAGTGTAAGTGTGTGGTGTGTGTGTGTGCGACATTGCATGGAAAATTGCATCAAAGTAGATTGGTTAAGGAAATGAGAGTCGAGATTCATCGCAAAGAAAAACATGCTTTCTCTTGATAATTGTTGTCGGAACTTGGTAGAGAAACTGTGTTGGGATGGGAGGTACAACAAAATTGTACAATAATTTTTAGTAGATACGGTGGCCGCCTGTGTATACAAACTCATGTTTCCGCCCTTCATTTCCTCCTTCATCCTCTATTTGTTTTCCTTCTTCTCCTGAATCCATGTCCACCAGAAATTAAAACAAACCACGGAATTTAGGCGGTGTCATATTATACTTCAGTTTAATGAGTTAATGAGTTCAAAATTTTTTTTAAATACTTTCCCGGTTCTTGGGTTAATGTTTCTTGGTTCTAACGGTCAAAATGCAAGGAGAGTCGATGTTATATTGTGTAGTTTCCGTAAATTTGAAACACTCAGAGATTACTATGAGAGAATCAAGATAAAAAATAATTTTTATTGAAGTTTAATTAATGGGAGCAACTCTGAAGGCAATCCCTCAGACTAGAACTCTTTTTGACTGTCCCTGGAGACTGGAATTCTTTGGATAACTGCAACTTGAAATGAAAAATCTTGGCAGAAATTCTTAGATTTTGTAAAAAATTACTTTAAAACAGATGACTGCAATTATTTGTCATTTCATCAGTCTTTTAAAATTTTAAAAAGTTTTATCTAGGTATCATATCAATCGTTTGGAACGGATACATTTTATTACTTTAGTTTGATGAATATTTCCTATAGGCTCCAATATGAACTATAATTTCGTCATGATTATTAAACAGATGAAAAAATGCAGGACTTCCTGCTGCTTGATGAAAGCTGACATGCTGCAGTTGTGTGGCTTGCGTCACATCTGAAGGGGAATCAGATGAGAACGATTTTTTAATGATAATTTATTATTTAAATAAAATTGTTTTTAAAAATATTACCTAGGTTGATGTTGGTACTTGGCACGACCATCGTGTTTTTCGCATGAACTAGTATAACTTAGCCACCACACACCTAAACTTTCTGCGTAGACATTTTTTTTTTCACGGAAAATTTTATTAAATTATTTTTAACATCCCAATAGTGGTTTTCGCAAATTCCTGGAACAGTATTTTAGGTCATTAATTATTAATTGAAGACGATAGGAACAACAATAGAAAAAATTTCGGCTTTAAAAAGGCGTACTGCGGATCTCTTTATTAATCTTCTGAAGCGTCCATTTTTTTGGGCCAGTATCGGTGGAGCACCATCAAACCAGGGTCCCAAACAGACTTCAGCTCATAATTATGAAATTGTAAATATTCCGGTTAAGTAGACAAAATAATAGCTTTCTGCGGCTATATCTTTCAGCTTTTAATGGTTTTTTAACGAGCGAGTAAAGCCTAGAAATTTCTTTCAAGTACATTGAGATCCTTATCACGACAGCGAACACCAATCCTCTCGATAGCTGTTCCTGTGTCCGGATAGGTGGTCTGCTGTCTGCGTCGTCTTTCTACATACCCAATTCAATCTACATAAGCCGTTTTATCTTCGCTTCTAATGTTAAGGACATTTCAGCCTTCCACAAAATAAATATAATTTCATTCTGAATCATATGTGATGTGTATTTTAAGCTTTTTACTCTTTACTACCGACTTGATTTTCAATGTTGCAAATGCAAGAACAATCATTCTCCAGCTTTTACATCCTGAATTTGAGCAAATCGGAAAAATTTACGGTATCTGCAGTGCTACCTCTATTAGCGACATCATAAGTGCAAAAAAATATTAAATTATGAAAATCGGTGCCAATTTTGAAGTTTTTAATTTTTTTTAATAAATAAGGATCAGCAACATGGCAAGTTGCTTCAGTTACACTAAGCACGCTTACTTTTATATTATTCGTTTTAAATTCCTTGCTGGCTACCGCCACAATCTATAATATTAGCTTATTGTGCTAGCGTAACTTTATTGAGTGGCATGCTTTATGGCCAATTTCTGCAACTTTGTATGCGCACTTTGCACATGAATGCATGTCTTTTTATATAACTTTTGCTAAATGGGTTTTACAATAAAGGAACCAAATATGTCTCTTTTGATAGAATGTATAAATAAGCCACACTTACTAAAAAAATTTAATCCTTTTTCATATTTTAGAATTTAATCTCCACGACTTGCGTCCAGTATCTAGCTATTTTCAATCAAAGGAAAGGAGTTTTTCCTCTTAAAGCATCTTTACAATTGTAACATAATTGGGTGGTTTGTTAGACGGTTTTACGTTAATAGTCAACAAACTTTAATCTTTAAAATATTGATTTCCAATTTATGTAAATTTCCAATATCAGGACATTTTCCTCTTGGTTTCCTCTTGGTAAACTATATCCCAAGTAGCAACACTACTAAATTTAATGATCAATAACAAGATTGGCTTCAATAAACCTACTTGGAATTAATCATCACATTACTCAGAACCCGCGAAGCACTAAATGGGGTTCGTAGTTGTTTTCAATTCACAAGTGATAACTTTAATCAATCTGAGGCTTTAATTTAAAAGTTATTATAGTGCGCCATGATTGTTTTTTCATGTGGCTCGATGTATTACTCATGTTCTCGTTCCGTGAGTGATGAGTTGTGTGTGATTTCGATTATTCGTTTTGTATTTAATAAATATTTTTAACCCAGATCCCGTTTTGGATTCTCGGTCACTACTGGATCTTTCTCGTTGCTTCTCGAAGGTCGACACAATGCCCATGGTTAGTCGGCGTGTTCGCTCTTCCCCGTGACTATTTGCACAATTTTTTTATCCACATTAAACGAAGTCTCAATTCTCATCGTATAATTCCTAATTGAAGATGTAGGCAAATAAAAAACGCCTGATTAACTGACATCTAAAGTCTTAATGCCTCGGTTTAAAAAAAAACTAAAAAAAACATACATAGCAATTTCAAGAATCTATTTTTCGAAGAGCTGTCTTACGCATTCTCCATGATTGGGGCAAGGACAAGCGAAATGCATGGATGGAGGTCATACATGAGCGCGGCGTTACACAACACAAAGTCCCCCTGGGCAGGGTGGCTCCACTGGCCTCACCAGATCCCCTACATATTTCCCAGCCACAAAAGTAATCTCAAGATAAAAAAAAAAAAAAACTTTTCGTATATTGATATATATATATATATAATAATATATATATATTATATATATAATATATATATATATATATATATATTAATATAATTATAATATATCATATATTATATATATATATTAATATATAATATATTATATATATATATTAATATATATATATAATATATATATTATAGTAATATTATATATTATATAATATATACTGAAAATATCCATGTGACATATAAAAAAAATTAATGTGTGTTATTTCACATGAGATTCAAAACCTAGGGGGGGGGGGCAATGGCACCTAACCCTGCCCCCATTAACGATGAACGGGCGCCATATATGATATATATAAAGTTATACCATATATATATAATAAATATATAATTATATATATATATATATATGTATATATTAGTATACATAATATATAGTCCCTATAAGAGTGCGAAGTATATTATAAATAGTATATATTATAATATATATATATATACTTATATATATATATATAGTATATATATAAAATATATATAATACTATTATTATATATATATATATTATATTTTATATATTTATATATATATTTATATAATAATTATATATAATATATATACTATATACTATATATATATATTATATAATATATATTATATATATATATACGATATCTATATATATATATATATATATATATATATCTGACTTATTTACGAAGCTTTATTTAAACAACTTGGGGTAGTAAATTTGATAAAGAGTACGAAGCTGTATATTAATAAATTATTAGTACAAAACACAACTGAGAATTGCACTTCAAAAGACACAACAAAAGAAAAATCAACACACAAAGAGTTTAAGAAAAGGAAGCTGGTTTTGAGTTTGGTGCTTCGAATAGGAAGGATACTGTGCTTCATACTTTTAAGTTGAGTGATTGAGTTTCTCTCTCGGGGAGGGATTGAAGAACATACTTTGGTTTCTGCTGCAAACAGTTTAGAAATTTTGAACAATAATCAGATAAGCAATTGTTTAATGCAAATCTTTCGTCTCCCCACTACATTACAGATTGAAGATTTGTTTTACCTGAAAGAAAAAAGTACTAAAGTGGGTAAAACATTTTTAGGCGACTCTGATAAAATAAAACCCTCAGGTCCGACGCTTTTTCATCCATGAGGTCGTTTGGTGAGTTCAATCCGGTATGAGTTCCTCCGGCATAAGAGTCGGATGGAATTAGGGCTACTAAGTGATTACTAAGTGATTCGAAGATCATCAACTAAGTATAAGGAGGATAGGGGATAGAATAGAACCTTGAGGAATACTATTGACAATTTTAAGGGATGAACGGTGAATGTCTACTATTGCTTTAATAGATGAAGGTTTAATAAAAGAGTTTTCAAAGTTTTACCAACAAAATTTTAAATGCATCATGTCAGCGACAAAAAAAGCTTCCAAAAGGATTTCAGATATTTCGAGATGTATCCATATTGATGTTTTCTTAAGGGCCATGTCAGGAAATAATTTTGATGCTAATTACTGTTGGAAGATAACAAGGGGTTTTACGCCCACCACGGGCTCTTGGAGCGGCGAGCGTGAGCAACATAGAGAAGTCTTCCTGTCATATGTTACGCGTGGTGTTCTCGGTGTTTAGTCTCTATGGTATTGATTTATAGTTAATATATATTTCTTAGGAGACTCTCTCTCGTGCTCAAAATTTAAGGTTCATCTCTCTCAAAAGCTCCACGCAGGAGGAGTACTGGAATTCTTCAACTTTATCATCAAATGAAATATGTTAAATGGTCAATATTTTTGGAGTATAAAAAATATTCTTGAAGCACGATTAATATTATATTTAGTTCAACAAATGAAATATGTTGAATTGGACAATTATTCAAGTTATATCAGTAACGCCATAAAGTTTTGGCATTAAAAGATTAATAGCTCTTATGGAGGGTGGTATGTCTCGGGCTCCTATTAGACTTTGTAGTGCTTGCCCTGTACTGCATCATTCCTCAAAAGAGAATAAAATCTTGTTTGGCTGTGTCCGCAGGCGAGAGAGAGGTACATCATATGACTCACACAAGCCTCGGACTCCCTGTAACCATCATCTTCACAATTACCTCATACATCTCATTTTACACTATCATTACTCCTGTGTCTGACTCTGTTCTCATCTTAACTAATAGTTTTCTTTCATATGCTTTCGACAATGGATAATTGGTATAGAATATGATATATAAAATTTTATATAGCCTTTTACTTAGTATATATATTTGCAATTTAATTTGTCAACTAAGTTGTCAATAATATTCGTACCCAATGAGATGGTTATCATAATACCCTACTATATATATATTATATGAATATATAATTTTCTACCACAATATAAAAGTCATGTTAAAAACTATTGAAAACTCGTTTGATAGTATGAAGAAGGATAACTAGTAAATAGATTTAGTCCTACCATTATATTTTGAGAAATATAAATTAAAATATTTTGCCTCACACGAACTATACTCAAACTTGAGTAAATTACATACATCCAATTATAATAGTATACAATAAATTATATATATATAAATAGTATTATATAAAAAAAAAGTTTATTTTTTCTCACTATATATATATATATTAAGAGATAAGATAGAGATAATAATAATATTGAAAACTGACACTTATCTTAATAAATACATGAATCCAATTGTATATGCCTTGTTCATATTTAATTAACATCCATAGTAAAATACAAGACGATGATGCTAACATAATGCATATATAATACAGCATTAGGAATCCTGAATCAAGAGAGAGAGTATCAAGCCTTGGAGCATATAAATAATTGCAAATATTTAATTCAAATATAATAATAGGGAGCAATTAATTACAATAGGGCAATATAATAATGTAGACTCAAATTATGGAGAGAGAGTACATTATAATAATAATGGACAATTATAGATACACTCATGATGAAAATACGAGAATGAGTGCAATACCTGGCCAAAATATAAGTAGGATATATACTGAATAAAAAGTGTATAGGTCACTTATATATAAACACTCCAGAATTTGCAATTTATATGAGAGTCTAATCAATTTCAGCTAGAGCATAAAAGTACCTACGCAATTAATCAAAATTACGATAAACTAATAATAGATAGTTCGACTATCGGTAACATTAGTTTTTTCGACGCAGCTATACTCAGTATATATATAACCCTAATCATTCATATATACAAATAATTAGGTAATATCAACGAAAATTACTGAGTATATATATATCCACTGAAAAAATGGCCAAATGAGTAGTTAATAGTGAAAGAGGGAATATTGGAATACCCCTAGAAAAACTATATACTCCATCACACCCAAAAATCAAAATAAACACCACCCGAAAATAAATATTAACTAAAAAACTACATAACGTGCCATTTTTTTGGAGCTCACTTATGAACCTTTTTATTTATTAGGTCACTTAGAATACTATCTATTTTGGCCTATTTACGAATAACCTTTATTATTATTCAGATAAACCTACATAATACCCTTATAGTATTATATATATATATATTTGTGATGTGCCAGAACTGAATCGCTATACCATGCAATACCAATACCATACCAATACCAATACTTTGGAACATACTGCCAATACCAATACTGGAATTTCGGCAAATACCAATACCAATACCAATACCAATACCATATGACTAATTCCTAATTTTTTTCCGCTCTATGAGGGTTGTCATTTATTTGACACACTCTCTACTGGATTGAATATGAAAAAGACCACTGGCAATTCTATTTATATTCCCTTATAAACCTTTAAATCATGAACGTGAATGTTTTTAACCACTAATTTTTTGGGACCCGATAATTTTTGGCAACCTTCCGAAAGAAAGGGTTGCGGCCAGACGGGAGGCCGAAGCCTCACCGTCTACGTATTGCCCCCCCTTTTTACCCCCCCTATTTTTTTCGGCCATGGTCCAATTTGACGCCACGGTTGAATTTTTTGTCGCTTCTTTAGTAGGACTTCGCCACTTTTTTGATGTCTTAAACCTTGTTTTTTTTTCGAATCCGCAGCACCCGCAAGTCGAACCGTCATCCCGTTGCGTTTCCGCCGCCTCGCTCCCGCCGCGGCGCGTTCCACAGCCCGCCCTGAACCGGAGAGAAGAGATAGGTCTAACAATCCGCACGCCTTGTGTCCCATCCCTCCTTGTATCCCATCCCACGAGACCCGTCCCGCCGCTCATCTGCACACACACACACGCCCACATACACGCTCTTAACCTTTCTTACCACCTCAAGCCCTTAACGTCTTCAACCGCTTCGCGTTCCTTATCAGCGGTCTTTTTTCAAATAGAACTAAGACCGAAGTACCATCCTATGCAAATCCCTGACCTTTAGTCCACAGATCTAAATGTGAGCAGATATAATTTATATTTTCAGGTTAGATAAATATTGAGCCAGATTTGGTCGCGAATATCATTTCATGAGGAATTCGTATATGGAATTGTCCGACTCCGAAGCCCTGCTTTATATTACCAGAATGATAATAACAATAATTAATAACTAATAAATTTAACTCCAATTCATAATACATAGATCATAATAGGATAAAATAGAATGATATATGTGAGTATCATGATACTAATTATATTTTAATAATATAATATATTAATAAATACATAAAAATATATAATAATAATAATAATATTTTTATATAATAATAATATCACTTTACCAAAATTATATAATATGTTACAGACTCAGCACATTAAGTGGAAAAATAAAAATGGATATGCAATAATAAGTTAATGATAACAATAATAATAACTAATAAGAGACGAGGGTGAGGAATAAGATACATTACCCACCTCTAGAAGTAATACATCAATAATAAATAAATTTACTGAGGAGAACCTAAAAGAGATGAAGTTCATATATATTATAGAGAGGATAAGGTTTATGGTAGCTATACTCTTTTCTCGTCTCATAGGATAAATATAGGCCTCTAGACTATGAAGTATTGCTCAGGAGGTACTATTAGGAGGTAAGAGAAGAGGAACCTATGCCTATGAAAGTAATATTATATAACATATTATAATATAATATAACATTTAATACATGATTCTCCTAAATGAACAATTTAATATTTTGATACTCTTAAGCTCATTCATAAGTATCACCTATATAATAAAGTCTCTAGTTCTTGTCATCCATGAAAAAGATACATATATATAGCTAGCAATATAATAGTTTACTTATTTCATACTTGCTATATATATCACTGGCGACTCCAGTAACTTTTTAAACTACTCGTGCTCGTCCGGTCATATCGTCTGAAGAACTGCCCGATATATAAGCTCACCGCCTCCTCTCTCTATGAGCTTCTTTACATCTTCGGCCTCTCTCTCCGGTCATCTGAGGTTTTTCAAAAAAAAAATGCATAAAGATGATAGAGATAGACGACGGCCACTAGTTCGTATCGTCTGTCTCTCTCATCTTCTCTCATCTCGGTCTGGTCCATAATTTGCTTTCTCCTTCCTCTTCGTCTACATCTCATCTCATAGTATATACCGTAATTAATATATAATAATATAGTAATAATAATGATATATTTAAAATATACGCTACCCTTAATATATATATAGCTTATATACCACCTGGTATTTTTTACACTATATAGTATATAGGGTTAGTCCATAAATAAAATAAGAGGGTGGTAATATATTATATATAGCTTTTGAGATGTATGAGTTGATGTGAGATTAGATAATAAGTGGTGAGTATTACCTTGGATGTAAATATTCCTGCCTAAAAAAGTTTTCTATGAAATAATATATAAAACGTTTTCGCTTTTTTCTCTCGGTGATCACAAATATTGGTTATGCGAATAGATGATTTATATAAATATTTTTATAATAATTATAATAACTATAATAATTTAACTTCCATTATTGTTAAGTTTTTTTTTATATATAATGTGTATATATTTTTGTGTGGTATTAATTTGAGTAATGTATTTTATGTAAATTTATTTTTGTTTTAGGACCCTAAGTATATATTTATAATGTCATAGTAATATTACATAGTTTTAAATAACACCTATGTATTATTTCATATAAATTTTTGGACCAACTTGAGAGAGCGAACCTGTGCAGATATTCGTCACCAGCGCCGAACGTTCCCCGCATATACTCTCTCTCCTTTGTAAGCAAGAAGTGTTGGAGAGATGAATTTCACCCCCTTTTAAGTTGGGCTTTAAGCGTTATTTAATAGGGGTTATACTTATATTTTTCGTCTTAATTTTGCCATAGACAAAGTTTTATAATTTATTATGTAATAATGTATAAAATTCAGAGTTTACTACAAGATAACATTTATATATATTATTCTAGAAAACTAATGATAGTTTCTATAAATATTTAAACTAAGTAAGTTAAGTTTCGTGCTGGCAGTCACGAGTAGCTGATACGAGTGGGCAAAGGAGTCGCCTACTGATATATAGTACTTAATATATAAAGATTCTGAGATGCATGAGAGATGAGGGAAAGTAAGAGTACCATTATAGCAAAAAATAGGGACGTGGTGGCTGAACCAACTAGCACCAGGTAAGTATAAATCAGTCTCAGTCACGTACCTGGACAATCCATAATATAAACTAAGGTACACAATGTTATACTACATATTATATATATATATATAACCGTATATAATATATATACGTATATATATACCTAATTCATCTCTTTACTATTTAATAAGAGATTATTGGATAATATAAAGTTATAAGCATTATTGGGATATAAATCTATAATGATCAACAAAAAGCTATACAACATAATAAACCTTTATAGATAAAATAATGATAGATTGAATGAAGTTTTCATTGAAGTTATTATATATTATAATATATATATATATAATACCATTAAACTATGAAGATTACAGTATCAATTATTTAGCGTAAATATAATGAATAAATATAGCTAATATTATAGGTTATAATATTTATATAATTGATATAATTGTATATATATTAATATATAGAGAGATCAGTAGATATTTATATACACTCACTTATTATTAATTTATATTAATAACATCTATATTATATCTATATTAACGTAAAATATATGAGAAATAAGCTAAGGGTTAGTTAGAGGAGGTGTTAGGCCGCTATTTATATATGTTATTACGTTTTAGGATAATACTAACGCAACGACTATATATTACAATATTATATATCGTGTTATTATATATATATATATATATATGTAATGAGACTTAGATACAATATTAATAAAACTTTCACAAAATCATGCCCTAAACATAACAAACAGATTTACTTACAGATGATCTTCACAGATTATTCTTTTACCACTGTGTGGTAAGATACAAAACACAGTATTTACTTCACACACACACTAAATTCGATAATCCTCATCTGTTACAAAAATAGAATCATAAACATAATAGAGGAGATAATTATTGACCTCCTTGCCAGAGTGTCAAGAAATTAAAGCCGCGGAAAATGCGTGACAACAAAGATCCGATGACCACGAGCCAACAACTGCCTCAAACATTAAGACAAAGTATAAGTCATTCAATGGTTGATTTTATATTTTCCCTGGCATAATTTGCCAATGGCAGATTCCCCTAGTCTACTTACACTTATAATAATGGGACCAGAAAACACTGGAGCTAAGTTTCACTGTCATTTAATAATTTGGATAACAAATACCTAGTAGACATACATTTTATCGCTCTGAGCCCGCATAGATGGATGCCATACGCTTACACTTACATGTACCTACCTACTAACAAGAACCCACCCCTAGGGCTGCTTGACCTAGCTACGAGTCAGATGCTTAAATAAGTTGGCTACACGATGAAAGTATGGTGGATGAACTGTTTAGACGTCTGAGGAAGAATCATTATTAGGACACGAAATCTTCACAGTGCAAATCGCATAAATGACAACTTATATTATATAATACACATAATTATATAGATTATATATATATATTTATTTATATTATAATATAGAATATATACATATTCACTCATTTAATGAAACACTTAATATATACTTTATTACACTATGGTATCCTTAAATAAGCACTGTGTAGACTTATTTATTCTTTTACATATTCTGAGTGGTGAGGTTAGGTTCTACAGTGTGTATTGTGGAGGTTTAGTTAGAATGTCCTGTGCTCGATGTTAAAAGTAAATAAAATACTGAATGTGAGTGTATTACAAGTAATATTACTGTGTGTGCTAGTAAAATATACTATGGCTGGTGATAAGTAATAACTATCCTGTGTAAATTGTACAGTAAATAATATTCTGTGAAGCCGTAAAGTATAATAAATCTGTGTGGTGTAGTTGAGTATAAGTTGTTATAGTGACATATTAGTAAGGTGTAAGTAATGTCTATTTATAATGATAGTAATAGTTTGAAATTATGTAAATAAATGATGTATTAATAATCTCAATGAGTGAATGGGCCGATAAGTTGTTATACCCACCTCACACTAGTATTTACTTACACTCTCACGTGATAGATCTATATCGTAGAACTTCTCACGTAGTATACTCGCCGTGTGATCGTTATAACACACACAGATTCTCACTCTACATACACCAGATATTTACCCTTGTCGACCAGCCTTAGAGTGCCCGTGTTATCTAATACATCAACACTAGATTTACCGTGTACACACACACAGTAATTTACTTACATTCACACACAGATTTTCTTACTTAAACTCACACAGATTTACTTACAATGCACATAGATTTATTAGAGCGAAGGACGGACCCCTCCCGACGCCATCTCACACTCTTAGATTTTTACTAAGTGTTAATCTACATTGGGGACTATGAGTCAATGATTGTCAACAATTCAAGAAGGTTATTACATTGACATTGTTTTACAGAGATTACGCGATAGTCTAGGAGATATTCATCTTCTACACATATTGTGTGTTATAGAGCAGTAGGCATGATCAGTGTGTGTGTGCTGTGTGCCTGTGTGTGTGTGTGTAAGTAAATCTGTGTGTGTAAAAAAATCTGTGTTACACTCAACCAGATTTACTTACACTCACGTATCTCACGTAGTGTTGTTGTCTTATTGTTTAACAGCAGCGAGGATGAATAGTTATTAACTATTAACACTCACCAGATTGTTATTACACTTAATCTCTAACAGATTTACTTTACATACGATTTTATTAACTTTATTCTCCCTACTAGTTATTTAACTATACTACTTATATACACAGACTGATTGTATTCATTACTCCAACAAACGAAGAATATTATATTACGCTATATTCATACTCAACACAATTCTACCTTACACTCACAGCAGATTTATATTGAGCGTGGTGTATATGCACGACGACTTTATTTTTTTGCACTATGCAGATATTTATTAAAACTTATATATTTCTTCTTAATACTTTAGTTAAAAAGGTCGTTTTTACTAATCAAAATATTCTGAAATTCAATATCTAACTTATATATATACTACACTATGCTATATTATACTATATTATATTACATTATATAAGTCAACTTAATACCCCACTAGCCATTACATATTACGCCCTAGTAACACTAATTTACACTTTTCCCACTAGACTACTTGCGGATTGTAGTATATTATACAGTTGCTCATAGGGAGTGTAATCCTATAACTATGCCACTTAAGTCATATAAGTTAATCTTAAACTTGCGTTATTTACCTAGCCCTATACTTATTTAATAAACATCCATCATAGATACAGAGCTAATATTGATGTCATATACCTACTCACATATAGGGAATGCATATGATAATTGAAGGTATACATTGAATTAACCAGGTGCTACACATAGCATAGGCGTACTCCTTAACCAATCTATGTGCGCGAAATACATCATGTCGTAACACCGGTACTCCGCCCAGTGAGTGCGAACCTTCGCCCCACCAAGCTGATGCCGAAACCTCGAGCCAACGCGCTGATACTGATAAAAATTATGAATATTTCACTATGGTATAAGGTTGCTTATGGGGACGCCCGGCAGTGTTTTTCATCTATTTGTCAAATATGTAACACTATTTAGTTTCATATCATTTTTTATTTCTCAATTAATTGTCCATAACATATTATTAAATTTAAAAACTATTTGCGAATCTCTAATAAACTATTAAACTACAATTATACAGTACACCTAATTTATAACTATTACTACCTAAAAACACACTAGTAAAATATTTAGATTATAATACATGTTTCAGAGTGTTATTTTCACTATACTTAATACTTATTTCATATCTGTAAATAACTTTGTATAAGAATTAATTGATAAATATTTTAAAAAAATTGTATCTAGATAAAATGTAAAGAAAAAAATCCAGATGTGTCTGGTAAATATTAATTCCTATTATTATATATATATAAAAACCTCTGACAATTCTAAAAAGTACGGACAATATTTATTTAGATTTAAATCAAACTAGTGTACAGCAGTAGACTCGCTTATCAAAATAAAATCTACACCCTTAGACTAGCAGGTTGTGAATTATCGTACCAGGGTAATAATACGGGAATTTATATGAAGGTTGTTACCATACACACAATAGGCCGACTAAGTTCTATGTTCTCTTTGTTTTACTGTTTTACTGGCTTTAACTCATTGTTTTACTGTTTTCTCCCTATCTCGATTAATATAATCCATGGGCCAGGTTGAAATCCATTCAAAAAAGACTTTTCCCCCCCCATTTTTTAAGTTGATATCTGACTAGAGTCCGAAGTCATTGTCAGAGGTCCGGTCAAGAAAAATAAGTCCAATATCCTTAACTTCGGTCTACTACAGAAGAGGAGCATTTCTTTTGTCCTTTCCTCGGAGAGTGGAATCCTCGTTGGGGCTCCAACAACGTTCCCTTCATGATTCTTTTGGATTCTTTTTGATCTGAGACAAGGGACGGCCTCTCCAATAAGTGTTTATGGATCTATATTCCCATTGTTAGCGATAAAATCTTTCTTTTCTCTCTTCATTTTACTCAATTATTAACAATATATAGTAGTTATAAAAGGAATTATGAAATATAGATAACGAATTAATTAATGTAGAGTGGTACTCTATTACTTATGAAAATAGTAACGCTCCTTATCAAAACCAGATTTTCCCAAGTGAGTACAGCCAGTATATTGAAGAGAGTCGGGGTAGGTCGTCGGTGGGCAGCGCTTTCCGAATCATTCCTGCATATTTTGGCAGGTAAGAGTTGTGGTTTATAACGATGGCTCTGTGTCCTCTTCAAATTGTGCTCAATATCTGCGTTATTAACCTTAATTAGGTTTATTAGCCTAACTTCCTGGCACTATAAATTTTATTTTTTCATTTGGTTAATTTATTGTTATTAATCAACAAACAGTAGTAACACTCTATGTTGTTGAAAATATTTTAAAGACTGAAGTTTTGTACCTGCATATGGCAAAGGATAAAGGTGTGTTTATAAAATATAATAGGTATGGCATTTTTATTGAATATAAAGTTTTTTATACTTAATATATTTAACTTATACCCTAATATACTCTGCAAGTTTTGGTAATCGACATTTAACGACAGTATAGAATACCCATGATGCTCTCGAATAGCTGTACTATTATGGTCTATACGTGTATGAATTATTACTGACTATAACTATAATAACCAGTTCGGATCTATTTTCTGATTATGACTCGGACAGAGAGAGAGAAAGGGCGCAGGCATACTCGTTTGTATTAAAATTATGTAGTAGTACGGACGGCACGAACGTCCGCCATAGTATAGGTAGTAAGACAACGTAGGGAGATGAGCACTGGAGAATAGGGATATGAGGTGGTAAAGAGAGTGCACGGAGAGCAGGGGGCGCCGCAGTGGGGACTGCGGGCGCTGCAGGTGTGTCACGAGCTGAGAGGCTGCGCCAGTTTTTCGCACCCACCTTATTTATCACTTTGATTCCATACTCTAGTATGTACCATATATGAAGGTTTCGCTGATATTGGGTTTTGGCGTCCTCTTCACTATTTTTCAATGTTGATCGATTTGTTTAAGAAGGATTTTAGTACTATTTCATTTCCAAAGCCCTTTTTGTTTTGGCCATTAGATTCAAGAGATGCATGTGGCCATCTCTTGTGAATTATTATTTCTGTTGTATCATCTTCTCTGTTATATAGATAGTGGCCAATGTAAGATTGTCATTTACTTATTATTGCATACTTTTCAATTTTGAATATGGAGCGGCGCCTTGCTTTTGTTATTGCTTTTAATCTACAAGTTGGAATAATTTCTATTTATTATTATTTCCTATTGGCCTGATAGTATATTAGTGATTTGCAATGTATGTAATTACTGTTATATTTGATGAATATAATATGATTAGTTCTTCGATATATTTATTATTCTGATACTTCATTTACCTAACTTCTTGTTATATATTAACAATAATAATTTTCAATAATTTCCATGGATCAATAAATAATTAATGCTTTTTCAATACGAGATATGTATATCCAACTGTGAATAATATTTTGCTAGTTTGCACACTGGCGAGGTGGGCAATGGTGAACCTGGATGTGAGTGTTACCATGCCAACTTTGCTGAGGAGTTCTACTCGCCGGTAACGCAGGGATGTGCTCGTGCCCGTATGGGCAATGTGATTTGATGCCGTAAAATAACCGGGTCGATTTAAGGCTTGTGCTAGGAATTTATTTTAACAGCTTTTACAAGAGAGAAAAGATGAGACGAGAGGGAGTAAGAAAGAGACGAGAGAGGAGAAAGAGAGAAGGAGCAGGAGAGAGAGTAGAGGGAAAACGAGAGAAGGAGAGAGATTGAGAGGAGAGAGAGTTTAGGAGAGTTAGAGTAGGAAAGAGAAGAGATGGAGAGACACGAAAGATTGCAGTTTCGGGATCTCTTCCATTACATTTGCTATCTTGTCTGTAATTCTAATTTAATTCGTGTTGAAAAGGATAAAGAATTGACCAAAATGTGAATTTTTTTTTTCTATGAGAGTATAATATGATTTTAATGTGTTTCAAAGATGGATCTGAAACGAGTTGTATCTGTTTCAATTATTTATTTTAATGTAAGAATTCTTTAAGTGGTACGTATAATTAAGTTAAAGATAAGTAAAGGATATATGGTAATTGAAAATTAAATATTTCTTTATCGATGTATATTACAGAATAATGTTACAGAAAAGTTGCTAAAAATGAACAATATTACGCGCATAAAAAATATAGGGATAAAATTAATCCGATCGGACAAAACGTGAAAAAGACAAAGTGGTATTTTACGACTAGGTGCAGTAGAGGATAAGCTTTTCACCTAAGTATGGTAGTTAATATGTAAGACGTGGGGTAATGTCTACGATATCCATATCAGATATTGCCTTTTTTAAGATTTGTATTTAATTATACTAGTATATATATTATTTTCTCGCTAATATATAGTATGATACTATATACCTATATATACTATATTTATATATATATAGGTACTATATTATATATATAATATATATATAGTTATATATAATATATATACTACAGTTTCCTTTATAATGATATCTATATAAATATATCATACAATCTTGTATAACCCTCATATATATATATATATATATATATATATATTATATATATATATATATCTACTATATATATAGGTTATATATACTATACTATATATGTAGTAAAAAACTCAAAAAATATATAGCTAGACGTGAGTATATATATATACTATATATATTATAATATCTAGTATACCTATATATATTATTACTAGACGAGACGGTAGAGCGGACGGAGTCAGCATGGCAATTGTCGGCGGGTTCGAATTCCTACGTTCGGACCTCGGTAGAAATTAACTAGAAAGTTTCCGCCTCCTTGAATAGGGCTACTGCCCGTGAGGTGTGAATCTCCCATTAAAAAAAAAAAACAAAAAAAAAAAAAAAAAAAATATATAAATATATATATATATATATATACTATATATATATATATATATATATATATGAGTATCCACTAATATATATACCTATACTATGATTAGTCTATCATATATAGTATACCGTTACCGTACCTAGTACATTATAGTATGGTATATATATATATTATATATATATACTATACCTATATTATCTACTGTACTACTATAGTATACGGGTGAGTGATAAGGGTAATTATATATGTGACTATATATTAGTAGGTTTATATATATACGTAGGTAGGTGGATATCTATACATTTATACCGGGCACGGAGTGGCGCGGACTAAAACTTCCGGCCCCCATTCTACGAGTAAAGTAGAGTATCAAGTATTAACTGGGCAACACGTACGCTCGAGCGTCGTAGCAACCAAATAGTGCAGGTAGAGTAGTGCGACTAGTGGTCAGCAAGTTAAGTAGGACAATGATAAGTAAAACACACTTGTACCTAGCGGGTATTAATGATGTAGCAGGACGCGGAGATGTATAGAGTCTAGCCCTGGTTGGAAATGTGTCTCCGGTCGCCGAAGGATCGCAGAGCAAAACGCTGGCTCTGTTCAACGTTTAAGCATCCGGTGGGATCTTGCGATATAACATTTCTGGCAAGTACATCGTGTGGCCATGTTGGAATTCTTGTTTTTCAATGTGTCTAATTGTTCGCGGACATTGTTGTGGTAGCTCTAGATTTTAGACCATTCCCTCCCTCAGGAAATTATCCACATGGTGAGTAGGATCGGGATTGACGGCGGAGCGCCTCAACCTTGCAGATGGTCCTCTTCCTCTGTAAAAAATTCGCGCAGTATGTATGGCAGTATTGTCCAATGCTAATCCGATCGTATGTACAGGCGTCTTCCATCCTTGCTGGGAATAAGGCCCTTACCTGCTTAGTTCGTTTGGATTTCACTGTGCCAGAGATAATCCATTATAGACCTGTAGGTAATAACATTGGGTATAGTCTCACAGTTTTTTTTTCATTGGAGAAATATTGGCCGATTGTATTCTGCTTACGTCCAGAAAGGCAGCAGAATACCCAAACAGCCTAATTGTTTAAATTCGTGTATGAATTTGCGGAATCCTCGTGTGGGTTCTCTGGGAGCCTAGTATTAGACGTTTTTGGGAATTAACGATAACCGTTGACAGGATGAACGAAGCTTTTCGCATCCGGTGTAAAGAGATGAGAAAACGGAGATCAACATTTCCCCCCTAGAAAACATTCTCTACAACGCCCGAACCAATTACCAAGTAAGTTTTTACATCGGTATCGTTATCCGCTTGTTTGTTTTCAATGAACACAACTCTGAACTCAATTTTGGTCAGTAGGTGTTTTATTTTTACAGCCATGAAGGGATTTGCGTTGAACAAATGATCTGCGTGAATACATCCACATTGTTGTGAACAACGTCGTATCGACTTATCTTGGGGGCTTCTCTCTTGTGCATTCGTGTAATTATGTCCGTCACAACTTACAGGTGTACGGTACAGTCTGTTCCTATTTCTCTTTTTTGCATTCCCAACATAGACTGTTAAACGCCACTTTTTCGTAGATTCTGAATTGTTTGATCTTTTTGCAGGAAACATTACTGTGTGGAAACTCTTCACGAAACCTGTCCACGTGATATGTTGGTATTTAACAACTTTAGGATTTGTGACACTGATCTATTCTTCGAAACGGAGTGTAATCACTAGACGTTGATGATGGAGTTAAGGCTGCATAGATCACAGGTACATACAAAGACGCCTGAACGAACGAACTGCAGTTCGTTTGAAGTATTCAAACCGCTGACGCCCTAGGTATGGGCGCTGGCAATGACTCAGTTTGAGTGGTTTTATAATTTAAATTAACCCGGACGTACGGTCGTAGGTAGTCATGGACTGTTTTAAGTTATTGATAATATTTTTTCGAAAAATTATTTGGGTTATAATAATATTTCCTGTATATATATTTATATATACTATACTATATTATTATATTATATAATATATATTATTTATATATATTTATTCTTTATATATTAATATTGAATATATATATATATATGTATATATAACTATATATATAGATATATTTATATATATATATCATTATATATATATTATTATTTTTATCTATATACTATAATATATTATGAAGTGGGCAAGTCTTCCTCGCTCCCCTTTTTCTTTCTCTTCTTTCTTGCCCTCCATATTCCACAAAGTTGGTAATAGTTGAAGTTAATGTCTACAATTCGTGTTTGAAGTAATACCCAGGTTACCTTGCAGAACCTAAGTAAAAAACAAGTACTTATAGTTCTGCACTTTTTCTCCTTGGTGGGTCGCCTTTTTTTTTCAATTAAGCTGGCTGCTCACGCAAGGGCTCGCTAATCCTACGTTATCCGCTTTATCAACATAAGTCGTTCACGCATTTTTAAATTACCATATTGATGACGTAATTTATCATTGCTAATCACTAATAGATATTCTAATCATAATTATGCTTCAACTGGCTAATCCCTTCGCGTGATCTAGCGCTTAATCAGAACGCAGCGTCTCGCTGACCTGCAGCCAAATTCAGTTTTCTTTCACACTCGAAATATAAATTTTTATTTTGAAAAACCCCCTAAAACAAAGAATCACGCAAAATTCTGAAGTGCTAATCACGAAAATACAAATTATTTTTACAAATAAGATTGCAAAATTATTCCACATAATGATGTTAAAGATTTTACAGTATAATTCAATAAATTTAATATAAATACTAAAGTCAAAAAAATCTTAAAATACAAGATATAATAATTTGTATGTCTTTATTTCCAAAATGAAGATTGGAGAAAAGGGGTTTTCGGCTGGCAACTCTTTTTTTTCTTCAATTGGTTCGGTTTCTCTAAATGCAAAAGGTTAGCTTTACAGATTTTATTAATGAAAACTTATGAGTAGTAGGGGAGGGATATTGGACGAAAAAAACTGACCTTGACCACCCTCAGAAAAAAACCCACTACCGAAAAACCCACCCCAAAAACCCACGCTACCAAACCCGCAACCGAATAACCCACCTAAGAAAAACCCCATACAACCCCCTCAAAGAATCCACCCCCGAAAAACCCCGAAAAACCCACCCCCTGACCTTTGATCTTCCAGAGAGTCTATTGTGGCCTAACGGAATTTCTGTTGGGCAGCGTTTAATTTTTTTGGCATATTGTTTTTGGCACCCTAAATTTTAGCAACCTTTCGCAAGAAGTGGTTGCGCCAAACGGTTGCGTTAACCACCGTTGTACGTATTACCCCTCTATTTTATGCCCTCAGTTCTATCCCCAATTTTTTTTTCTTGCATAAATGATTCTATTTTTGCCCACAGTTAATATTTTTGATGTATCTTTAGGGGCTTAGGCCCTTTTGTGATGTCTTGATTCCTCGGCACCCGCAGGTGCGTTCTTGCCGCGGTGACCTTTGGTTCAAAATCCTCCCCGCCCGCCGCGTACCCGCCCTCCAGCCCGCCCGCCAGCCCGTTGCGTTTCCCCCCGCGCTGCGTGCCTCGCAGGCGCATTTTTTTCCGGTTCCCCGCCCGAACGGCGTGCCTTCATCCTACACCTAACTACACCTTACCTGTACCTAGGCCTCCGGCCAGCCTTCACCTAAACTACGACTTCACTACACCTCACCTACAACCTGCACCCTAGCATTCCTCCGCCCGCTTTCACCTAACACCTACACCTACGGCCTTCAACCTCCACCTATATAATATATTATATATATATAATATAATATATATATATATATAATTATATATATATATATTAATATCTATATATAATATATCATTTTTATAATAGTATATTATATATATTTATATATTATATATATAGAGAGAGAGAGAGAGAGAGAGAGAGAGAGAGAGTCCCCAAACGGTCAAATCCCTAGGTAGTTATTCTTAAT
Source organism: Trachelipus rathkii (assembly GCA_015478945.1). NCBI lineage: Eukaryota > Metazoa > Arthropoda > Malacostraca > Isopoda > Trachelipodidae > Trachelipus > Trachelipus rathkii. Next base: position 34,126 of record JABUQX010055231.1, read on the forward strand.
AAGCACTTGGAAATGCTGAACTTTTTAAATTATATATATATATATTATATTATATATATATATTATATATATATTTATATTATATATATATATTAATATATATATATTATATATATTATAATATAATATATTATATATATATATATAATATATATATTATAATAGACGAGAGAGAGAGAGAGAGAGTCAAATCTGAACGTAGATTTTTAGATTTCAACAAAAATAAGGACGGCAGCGTTTTTAAATTATATATATATAATATATTTATTTATATATATATATATATATTAAATAATAATAATATTTATATATATATATATTAATATATATATATATATATATATATATATTATAAGAGAGAGAGAGAGAAGAGAGAGAGAGAGTAGAGAGAAGAGAGGAGAAGAGAGAGAGAGTAGAGAGAGAGGAGAGAAAGAAGAGAGAGAGAGAGAGGGAGACTTAAAAGATAAAAGGGAGCAGCGTTCTATGGCGAAACTTCGCGCATAGTTCTACGCATCCCCTTGACATCATCGCCCCTCCTAATGTAACTGAGTTGGCAAATGAGAGTGGATGTTTCCAGTGAGGCGTGGATTGCGAGATTTACAAAATTTAATTAGCTTATTCTTTTAAGACAAATAAAGATAACCTTTTTTTCGGAATACAACGATTTTATGGCCTATTTAATTAGATAAAATTTTAATTAACTTAAGATCTTTTGAGAAAAACAAATAAAATAAGACCAGCTTGATCTTTTGGCCAGATGGAGACTCATAAAGAAGGGAAACCCTATTTTTATTCATTTTATTATTTAAGTATATAAAAGAAAATTAAAAAACCCATTTTATGGCCTATGTAATTAGATAAAAGCGGACTTAAGA
>JABUQX010055232.1:0-27468 GCA_015478945.1 Trachelipus rathkii
GTGGAAAACCGAGGCAACGACCCTACGGGCTAACACCTCTATGGCCAGCGGGATTGCATTCGACAAACACCTCGGGTCGGATCGGCTTCCACACGAATACTCCCATACGCGGCATCGCTCACAGGACCTTCGGCCTGCAGCCTACGGGGCGCTGAGCTCCTCCTTTCAGTCGGCCCTTACTAAGGGAATCCCTTTTGGTTTCTTTTTCTCCGCGTACTTATATGCTTAAGTTATGCGGGTACTCTCCTCCTGAACAAGGCGTTTAGGCACCAATTCGTAATAATCCAGAGGATGGCAGAAAGCACGGCGTCGCTGCCGCCGCTTACTGTAGGGCTGTGACACTAATACGTGAGATATACCTTTTCAAGTGACTCCTCGCTTAGCGGTTCTTCAGGTCGACGCCACCCCTGATCAAGAATATACCGCCGACAATCAAGGCAGCAGAAATAATTTCGTGTTCACTTTTGGATGTGAAGTATTCTCTCCTCTGCCTATTTACTGCTGCTTGCTTGCAATGATGAGGTTGCATAGTACGCGTGAGTATTCGTTAGTTAATGTTCCTGCGAATATGCGTTTCAGTGACGCTACCCCATTTAAACACGAATAACCACCGACTCGAAGCAACAAAATTCATGGCAGCAACAGCAGCAGCAATTAGCACAGCGATAAACAGGCGACTACTAATACCGTCCGGCACTAACTTACCACCATAAAGAGGATAAGTAACTCTGCCTCATGGACCACGCGAAAAGGCTCTCTGATATGCGCTATTATACGCGACGAGCGACAAAGCGTGCACTTTGAGTTTCTTCGCATTCGGCAACAGTGGCAAAGAGAAACGGACGGAGCGCACCGAGGTAACTCACACAACACAAACTGTCTCATTCCCCGATGCTACTAACTACTTGCCGGTCGCCACATCCGGCCAACCACAATGCTTATGCCTGAATACCGACAAACAACTCCGCTCATCTCCAGCGTTGTATTGAAGCGCGCCGCAAATTTTTCCTTCTCCTCTTCCCTCTCTTCTTCTCTTTTCTTTTTTTCAAGGCTGCTGCGTCCGGAACACAGCGCACGAACAACGAAACTTAATTCGAATGGCACCACCAGAACTGTTAACGCCCGCTTCAAAACTGTTGTCGAGAAAGAGAGACACCGACGCGTTTTCCATACAAATTTTTTATGCTGATCAGCAGCACTATGCGCACCCTTGCGTTTGCGAAAGAGAACACAATCCGAGGACTTGGCAACTACGCGCGCTGAACCCAATACAACGCAATTTTCCGCACACACCCTTCTTTCAAGAAGCGGAGTGGGAAAAGGCCTGATTGGGTAACGCCCGCCGCACCCGTTCGTGCATCCTTTCGAATGGCGACACAGTATCAACAGCAGCAGCTACAGTAATAGCACCGGCATCCTTCCCTCGAAATGTTCTCTCTAAACCAAACGGAGCGAAAGAAGTCTAGGGATGACCATTAGCGTTTCAGTTACGCGTCGCACGCTCAACAACAGCAGCCCGTCCGGAAGCGAGAAGATAGAAAAGAAATAAGAGGAAGAAATTGCAAGCAATTTGTTTGTTCGCGATCGGCTTCACTTGCTTTATAGCAAGAGTGAGGAAAAGTTCCACAAGTGCACCTGAGCGGCCGCCACAAAGCGAACCAACAGCAGCAGCAGCCCAATATCCCTCTTTCTTTTTCCTAAGATGAGACGTTATCAATTCGTTCCACACGCGCACCGTCACGAAACCCTTCCTGCGAAAAGAAACTCGCGTCGCGAGCAATTCCTTCTTACACGCTCAAACCCGTATTTCTCAACCACCCGGCAGCAACTGAAACCGTAAAAGCGGCCGGCAGTAGCTAACAGCAGAAGGCAGCAAAATTTGGCAACTTGAAGCAGCCCAATCCATCTCCAAACGACAGAGTTAGTTGCAAGTTCGGTATGAAGGGAGACCGCTGCACTGCTTACTCGCTGCTGCTGCTTACAGACCACTAAACCAAAATTTACGGAGACGGAAGCTAGAGGCAACAGTCGAAACTCTATTCTCCAAACGGCAGAGTTTTGCAAGTTCGGTAGACGGAGAGACGCTCAACAGATCGGCCACAAAACCTACACATTATCAGCTGAAGCTAGCAAAGCAACAGACACTACATCTCAACCGCTGCAGCTTTAGACGACGTCGCTCAACATTTCCCAACCGCATTGTGATTGAGGTTCCGGTAGAGGTTGAAACGACTGCTGCTGAGATGGTAGTATGATGAAACGGCGGCAGCCATGAAGACAGCGGCCAAAATGAAAACTTCATTTCAACGAGCCGAGTTATTGCAAGTTCGGTAGAGGGAAAACGCTTCGCGGCGGAGGCAGCTGTGTCAGCAGCGGAAGAAACGACCAGGAGAGCGGCAAGCTGATTAAGCCGCCGAAGAAACTCCATTTCAAAACGAGCAGAGTTATTGCAAGTTCGGTAGAGGAAGAAGCGACGGACGAACGGACGGATAGCTGCTCTGCCGGACGCTCCCGCTGCTGAGAACAGCTACGTGTTCCACTTTTCCGACCCAGGCTTCGTTAAATTGGGTCGGTAAAGAGAACTACCGCAGCATCGGCTGAGAAACGAGCCAGAGCGCGTGCGGAAGGCGACTTGGATCAGAGTTTTTTTCAATGATTCACAAGGAATTCGCGATCGGCAATGTCGCGGACGGGAGGAGATACTTTTTATTTAAACCTTCGAGAAGGTGTCAAATAATAATGCTGCTTTCCTTCTCTACCCTCGAGCCGCCTACGTACTTAAGACGACGCTAAAGGCTATGAACAATCCGCGCAAGTCGGCGCCCCCCGAACGTCCAAGGACTCGAATATGCCACGAAAAGCTTTTCCCTACAGGACTTACAGGGAGACAGTTGTGAGTTGACGGCAATGCCAGGCGATCATCGAGAACGTCAGAAAAAATTTGAAGGGATATGAATATCTGGCTGTGTAAAGCGCAGGAGTTCGGGATTATTATGTTTGGAGAAGGACCGCTTAAAACGCAGCTCGGAAACCAATTTTTTAAAATCTCCACGGCGGGAGTTTTATATAGGGGGTTTCTTCCTCTGCGTTAAACTTGGCTTCCGTACTCCATGTCGAAAGCAATCCCCGTCACCTTGACATGCCGAGACACGAGAAGGAGACACCGATTGCTTACCTTCCCTCAACTGAGTATGGCGACGCCGGCAATTCCTCAACACGCCGCAGAGACAAAAACGCGGCGAATGAGGTGTGTCCTAGTTGAGCTTCTTAGCCACTCAATGCGCGCTCTATTCACGTGCCCCTCAGGTAAAATCACCGAGGTAGGCGGGATCAATAATTAGCTATTCTGGAACACTCATAGACCTCCGCCTAGTCGTCGGCGCCGAGTCGATCTTCACCAACAGCACTAATACGCCCACACCGGTCCTCACCACGGACCCAACGTCTACGCTTCTTCGCCAAGCCTCAACGCCTATAATCCACTCCTAGGGTACCTATTCTCATTAACGCGAAGTGATTCAGAGATGAAATAGACGGAACGCTATCGGAAGAAACTCCCTGGCGAACATTGGTGCACTCTATCCGCTTTGCCAAATTGGAAGTTTCGCTCTACACCAGTTCCTATAACGCCCTCCACACCCGCGAAACAGAGGCTTGTATTAAAACGCGAACAATGCCCAGGATGCCTCTCCGGCGAAATAGAACGATTTTGAGTTTTTTCTTCCGTAACTAGTAGCGTTACCCTAGTGCAACTAAAAAAAAGAGATAACGTCCAAAATAAAGAAAAAGTCTCGCTAGATGAGGTGGTGGAAGAACCAAGACCAGAAGCCGATTCGACCACTGCTAAAAAATAGCGTCTGGGAAAGTCCTTACTCCGTGCTCCAAAATACGCATTCCTCTCAAGGTGGAGAGGCGCCATGTGCGTTCGACCTGTCACTGAAGTCACTTGCAAGACGGGTTTATTCCGCATATTGCAACGGTCTTCGTCGACCCACGACAGTGATGCCCTATACACGAGTTTTTATTTTTTATACATATTTCTCCGTTTTCAGTTAAGAGGCAAAAGAAAGAGAAAGGAAAGATAGCCGCCTTCGTACCAGCTGCATTAACCATACTGTGGAATACTCGAAAAGAAAGCCAACCGGGGGGCGAATAAAAAAGCTTTATCTCTCGTGAACGCAAACAGCAAATAAACCACACAAGTACGACAGCGGAACCGCCCGCACACTCCTATTTCCAAACAGCATTGTTATTGGAGTTCGTGAGGGAGAGACGACGCGGCAACGCCCAGGCAACACATTCACATAAAGCCTGAAGAGCAAGCAGTAGCAGTACTAAGCGCACGTAACTACTACAATTCCAAGAACCAATTGATTGAGTTCGTAGAGGTAGGAGAGCGATGACTAACTGTCCTGCGCTGCTGCTCGCTGCAGCAGGCGACTGTATCGAACATTTTGGATGCATACTGTTGCTTTCATTTCTGCACCACCAGCTAATCGCGACGGCAGGCCACAACAGTAGTCTTAACTCTATTCCCAAACACCAAGTAGTGAAGGGTCGGTAGACTGGTGAGTGTCGACATTTTCCGCCGGCGCAAGCTTAGACACAGAGAAATAAGACATACACCGGACTTGAAGTTGACTTAGCGCGTGCTATCCAAGGATTATCTTTGCCTGGAACTGTCTCTTTCCATTCATTCGTCATCCGGTTACCTATTCGGGCAACATCGGGATAAACGATCTCGGTCCAGAATGCCAATCCCTACCCCCACTTAACTAGAGCTGCCGCATCTTAATTAAAGGGATCGAGAGGAATCTGAGGTAAATCCCCTGCGTTGAAAAACGTTTAGCGCCTAAGCATCGAACACAGGAGAAGAAAAGAGAAAAGCAATCCTAAGCGCGCGCAGAGCAGCACTACAATCTATCAAATCCGCGAATGCAAAACCTTTCACCCTGAGGCAGTGAACCAGCACAAGTAGCACACTTCGCTGGAGAGCGGAAACCGCCGAAAAACTCTATTTCCAACAGACATGTTATGAGTTCGTAGAGGGAGAGACGAACGCAGCACGCCCAGCACAAATGTCACTACTGAAAGCCGAAAGCACAAGCAGCAGCATAGCAGTACCAGCGCACGACCTACTACATTTCCAAACAAACCAGAGTTCGGTAGAGGTAGGAGAGCGATGACTACACTGCTCCGCGCGCTGCTGAGCAGGTGACTGGTATCAACATTTGTGATGGTATGTTTGCTTTCATTTTCTGCCCCCACCAGCAACGGACGGCAGCCCACAACATAATCTTAACTCTATTTCAAACCACCAGTTAGTGGGTCGGTAGAGGGAGTTTCGACTTTTTTATGCCGCCGGGCCGCAGCTTAAGTACCGCAGAGGCAATAAGGAACGATGGTCAAAACCTTTACACCCTACAAAACCAGCACAGTACAAGCACTTCCGCAAAGGAAACTCGGCCGAAACTGCTACTTCAAACAGCCATTGTAATGGAGTTCGGTAAGGGAGATGTACGACGATGCACCGCCCAGCAACAAATTTCCACACTAACGCCTGAAGCAGCAGCAGTTAGCATCAGTAACTAGCCGGCAGAACACCACAATTCAAACAAATACCATTGTTATTTGGAGTTCGGTAGAGTAGAGACGATGACTAAGACGCTCTGCTGCCGTGCATCAGGCGCGTATATACACACACAAGATCTGATGATGTTTGCTTTCATTTTCTGCACGCCCATCCACATAGTACAGCACTTGCTGCGAGAAGCGAACCGCCAAAACTCTATTCCAAACAGCATTGTTTATCTGGAGCTTCGGCTAGAGTGAAGAAGACGACTGCAGCCCGCCAGTCCACAATCACTACTTAAATGCTGAAAAGCAGCAGAGTCGCAGTACATAGTATAGCCGACAACTCCACATTCCAAAACAAACCATTGTTATTTGCATCGGTAGACGGTAGGAACGCTGATGACCAGACTGCTCCTGCTGCTGCGGCTGCAGCAGGCGACTGGTATCCACGCTCACAGATCTGTTGATGTTTGCTTCATTTTCTGCCGCACCAGCAACGGACGGCACCCAGAACATTAAGTCTAATCTATTTCCACACCAGAAGTTATGGGTCGGTAGAGGGAAGTTCGGACTTTTTTATGCCACGGCGCAGCTTAAGTACTGCGAAAAAAAGAAAAAAAAATAAGGAACGGATCAAAAACTTTAACTTTGAGCAAACCACACAAGAGCTAGCACTTGCGCGAGAGCGAACGGCCGAAACTCATTTCCAAACAGCCATTCAGTATATTGGATGGTCGGTAGAGGGAAAGACGACCGCAAGCACCCGCATCAGGCAACAAAAATTCACTACTCAAAGACCTGAAAGCAGCAATTCGTAGCAGTACACGCAACCGAATACAATTTCCAACAAACATCGGGTTTGGAGTTCGTAGAGGGTAAGGTTAGAGCGATGACTAGCTGCGCTGCTTGTGGCACTAGGCGCGTATATTACACACCTAGGTCACAGACTGTTGATGTTGCTTTCATTTTCTGCAGGCTACCACACAGTAGTCACATTGCCGTCGAGAGCGGAGGCGAAACCATTTCCAAAGCGCATTGTATGGAGTTCTAAGGAGAGCAACGAGACGGCAAGGCAACAAATAACACTACTAAACCGGCACGCAGTCAGCAGCAGCATTAGCAACGAACTACTTACATTTCCAAACAAACAATGTGTTATTTGGAGTTTCGTAGAGGTAGCAGACCGGACTGCGCTTTCTATCTTACGGTGCCGATGCTGCCTGCGGCCGAACTAGGCCACCATCAGAACTTGCAATTAACGAGATTCATAAAGCTTCTTGCCCCTCGACCCCGAAAGGACTCCTCATGTTGCTTTATCCTCTCCTTTGTAGGACGAAAAGAAACCGGGATGAGGAGACTATCGGATCCTCAATCTTTCGAACTATGCTTAAGCAGCGCATAGACAGATAGTACAAAACAACATCTAAATACCTCATACGCAGGCGCCTTCGCTTTCCGACATAAATTGTCGGGTACATGGGCGGAAGCTCATGTTGCTCGCCACATCACCTTTGTTTCGCAGAAAGACCTCTGGTGTGCCCAAAGCAACAGCCGAACTCTATTTCCAAACCTCAGAGTAATGGGTTCGGTAAGAGGACGAAGACTGCTGCTACTGCTACTACGTTTGGAGACACCAGTGGCCGGTCCGCATAGTACTACAGAGGAATAGAGAGCCATCGAACTACTGCATCTGACAGACAAATCAGAAACCAAACAGAACAGTAGAAACTAAGAATGAGAAGCTATAAACGTCAGCAATCCAAAGCCACCATTACCGACGCTGCGTGCTTGCTGTCCCGCCATCATCCAACTGTTTCCGGTCTGCTGCTGCCTGCTGTGCTCCTCTCCCGAAACCGCAGAACATAACAGAACAAGGCAAGGAGGGGCGAAACGTAGCATCCATCCAGCCCATTACCACCCGCCGTGCGCTCTGCGTCTGCCGCGACCGATCCAACGTTGTTTTAGTCTGCCTGCTGCCGCCCGGGAACAAGGCGCGCATAAGGTAATCGAAAAAAGTTTTCCACGACTATCAGACCGAGACTCGGAACGAGATTCCGACATAACAAAACAAAACAAAACATGAACAGAGAAACTCAAGAAGAGGGAGCGAGAACGTAGCAATCCCAGCCATTACACCGTGCGCTGGCTGCTGCGCTGCCACCACTCAATCTGTTGCTCCGGCTGCCTGCCTGTCTGCCTGCTCCACCCCGAAACGAACAGAAACAGAACAGAGACACAAGAAGAGAGGACACGTAGCAATCATCGCCAGCACATGTACCCACCTGCTTGCGCTGCTGCTGATCGCCGCACCACTCCAGCGAGTTTTCAGTTGCCTGCCTGCCGCTCCGAGACAAGCGCACGCAAATTTTTTTCAACTTTCCACAAACTATTGACATTGTGACGAGGATCCCAGACAGACAAAAACAGAAACAGAAATCAGACCTAGAGAAACAAGAAGGAAGTGAGCGAACGTAGCAATACCCAGCCAGCCATTACGACCGCTCGCCCTGACTGCTGGTCGTGCCGCCAACCACTCAAACTTTTTCCGGTCTGTACTCTGCCTGCCTGCCTGCCTGCCTGCCGCCACCCAAACCGAACAGAAACAGAACAGAGAACAAGGAAGGTAGGGATGCCGAAACGTAGCAATTCCAGTCACATTGTACCAGACCGCTGCGCTGCTTTGCTGGTCGCCGCCACCACCCAACCGTGTTTTAGTCTGCCCTGCCGCGCCCGAAAAAGAGCACGCAAACGGTTCAAAGTTTTCCACGAAATATACCGAGACCAACGAAGAGCCGAACACAAATACAGAACAGAACAGAACAAGAGAAACTAAGAAAGGACGAAACGTAGAATGCCAGCCACCCCTTACAACCCCGCTGCGCTGCTTGCTGTGCGCACCACTCAACTGTGTTCGCGGTCTGCCTCCTGCTCTGCTGCCTGCCACCCGAAACGAACAGAAACAGAACAGAGAAACAAAGAGGAGGGAAGCGAAACGTAGCATCAGCCAGCATTACCAAACCTCGTGCAAACTGCTGCGGTCGCGCACCTATCAAACTGTGTTTAGTCTGCCTGCCTCCCGCTCCGAGAACAAGGCCGAACGGTTCGGAAACTTTTCCACCAATGACGAGACTCGAACGAGGAGCCGACAACAAAACAGAAACGAACAAGAACAAGAACTAAGAAGAGGAGCGAAACGTAGCTAAATCCATCCAGCCATTACCTTACCGTGCGTCTGCGCTTGTCGCCGCCAACCACTCAACTGTTGTCATCTGCCTGCTGCCCTTCCTGCTGCCTGCCGACCTCGAAACGAACAGAACAGAACAAAAACAAGGAATGAGGGAGCGAAACGTAGCATACAGTCACCATTGCCCCTGCTGCGCTGCTGCTGTCGCCGCCGCACTCAACTGTTCCATCTGCTGCTCCGAGAACAAGGCGCGAATTGCAAAACCTTTACACACTCTGAGCAAAACCAGCACATTAGTAGCGACACTGCTGCGATGGGATACCGCCGGAAACTCTACTTTCAAACAAGCCAGAGTTACTGACGTTCGTAGAGGAGAACGACCGGCAACGGCCTTGCATCAACAGCAACACAAATGTCCCTAACTAAAGCTCTAATCAGCCAGAAACAGCACAGCAACAGTACAGAAGCATCGAACTACTACATTCCAAACAAACATTGGTTATGGATCGGTAGAGGTATGAAGCGATCGCTAATCAAGCTACCTGCCTGCTGCAGTATAGCATCCAGGCTCTGCTTGATTTCTGCACATACAAGCACGGACGGCAGCCTATCACGGTCAAGTCTCAACTCTATTTCCAAAACACCAGAGTTAGTGGGGGTTCGGAAGGAGTTTTCGACTTTTTTCTGCTGCCGCAGCATAGGTAACAGAGGAATACTTATAGGATACATGCTCTCGTAGGGATAAGGGGTGGTGATAGTGCTGCTGTCGACGACATTCTTTTTCCAAACCACCATAGTTATTGGTAAGAGGAGTGCCGCGCAAAAACAGCAACCATCACTGCTTCACTTTTCTTACCGCGAGGCAAACCTTTACCCTGATGGGGATGCCGCGCAGCAAGAGTTAACGCAGCGGATGCAGTGCTGCGATTAGTACAGCAGTAGCAGCGCGGAGGGGAGAAACTCTATCCAAAACACCCAATTGGAGAGGGCGAAACGGATGGTTGCTGATTTTGGCTACTATACATAAGCGCAGGGGTATATATGACATCAAGAATGTCTAACGTTCACTAACAGGGTATATATGCAACACATAAACACCATACTAAATAGCGATCTTCAGTTAAAGACTAAACGAAAACCCCTTTTGGTACACAACTCTATTACCTATCTCCATAAAAAATCAATGGTTCCGCAATCTTTGCCGTGGTCAGCCTAGTGTGCCGGCCGATCGCCCCCTGCGAAGCCGGATTTGGCGTAATGTAATCAGAGCCGCTACGGAGCCGCATCCCGGGATCCTCACGAATCATCAATTCGTATAGCGACGGCGTGTGTACAAAGGAGGACGTAATCAACGCAAGCTGATTGATGTGCGCTCATTGATCTCTACGGTCATGAAATCACTTACCAATCCCCAAACCAATCGATGTGGTTCAAACCGCCCGGTTACCGCTCCTTCGGAGTGGGGCAGCACGTGACCCTAATTGTAGCGCGCGCCGTGCGCCAGGACATTCTAAGGCATCACGACTTGTATTGCCTTCTCTTGCGGCTAGACCAATTAGCCGATACTCTAGAGAAGATATTCAACGAAGTGACCCCTCGCGAGCGACGAAGAGCCAGGAGGACCTAGGAAACCGCGCAACTCGACCCCGAAAAGCGAGAAGGCACCGCGCGCACTACTACTCCACACCCGAAAGGCAGTAGGCAAGACTGAGAGCGGACGAAGTAAGCTACCGATAGTCGCGGCGGCATAACCCACAGGAGGCCAGTTTCGCTGCGCACGTACTTCCATCCTTATCGATCATCAGCTCGCACTTTAACATGGGGAAGCAGCATGCGCAGCGCCTTAGACACCGCCCTCGGGAGCTACGACGCCCCTTGGGTGACCCCCGCCCTCAAAACCGCGTCGGAAACCCATCTCGAGTCGATCCGCCGACTATTAGCAGGAGAGTCTCGTCGTGTTCGAATCACCATCAAATCGCTCACAACTATGAACGGCCATGCACCCACCACCGAATCAAGAAAGAGCTCTCAATCTGTAAATCCTTCCAGTGTCCGGGCGTGAGTTTCCCCGTGTTGGGTCAAATTAAGCCGCAGGCTCCACTCCTGTGTCCCTTCGTCAATCTTTAAGTTTCAGCTTGCAACATACACCTGATACGAACCCAAAACTGTTTCTGTGGCTTCCGGCGGAGTCGTGAATGACGCGACGGATCGCTAGTTGCCATACGTTATAGTTAGAACTAGGCGGTATCTGATCGCCTTCGATCCTCTAACTTTCGATTCTTGATTAATGAAAACATCCTTGGCAAATGCTTTCGCAGTAGTCTTGCGAGGGTCCAAGAATTTCACCTCTCGCCCGCAATACTAATGCCTCCCGTCGTCCTTTTAACTCATTACCTTCGGTCCGAAAAAACGGCTGAAAAAGGGCGACGAGTCCTGTGCCACTCATCCATGCGCTAATCATGCGGACCGTAATATTTGAGCCCTCTCTGGCACGTTCTAATTTTCAAGGAACTTGTCGCCACGCGGGACAGACTCGGTGAAAGCTACCCGGCGAGAATACCTGACGCGTTCTAAAGCACGGACCGGCAGGGACCACGGTACGCTGACACCGCCACGAAAGAGCAAATGCGACATACATCCCGAAGGCCTTAACCTTCCCTTCGCGACGCGGAAACCGAGAGAAATACGCTTTAACGGAAGAGGCGCAGGGGCAAAACGAAAAGATCGAGGAAGCAAAGCAGCGTTTTACCCAACACCGGGGCGAATACCTGGCGCAGAGGCGCCTCCGAAGAAACGACGATAATCGCGTAGGCTCTGTAATCGCCATCAACACGGTGCGGTGCGCCGTAAGAACCTACGTTAATGCAACCCTTTCATGGAGGCATACCCGTTATCATTACGTGAGCTTGCAGCGCGACAAATAACGATTTGTATCGCGGAATTCGCGAACCGATCCGTGAGTCCGGAGAACAACTCTACAACAAGCGGATCGCGTCCCCCAACCATCACCGCCGCTGTTCAATCGCTACTTTTGCGTTGTTGTCGCACCCGAGCAGCTCAACCACTCCGCAGAGAAGCCGACGCCGTCTAACGAAAAGAAGACAGGCGAAGCGAATCGGTTAGTGTACGAAGCTCTCAAGAAGAACCGGGAGGTACGAGCGAGACACGGAAAGAAGAGAGGTTTATCGGGGGAAGAGCGAAACCTGTTTCCGTGGCAAGGGATGCAAACCGATATCTCTAATCACATGGAGATAAGTAGAAACACCTCTCCGAATATTCCACCTACGACTAACAGCCCAACGGATTCGCTCATGGGGAAGCCGAAGGATTCTCTACGTACTCGACCCCGCTAAACCCGGGCTTGCCAACAGCGACACAATGAAAACACCACGCGTCGCCGCCGCCTGCCGAGAGACGCGGTACACGTACCCCTGAAGCCGGGAAAGAGGTTGTTGGAGGGATCTGCGCCTCTAAACTCGGCACCCTTGCCACAAAACGAAGAAGCGTACACCAAACCTGCCCTTTGCCGAGGTGACACGGGAAGAACCCTGGGACGCAGCTCCCCGAGACCGAGTAGCGTCGGCCCTGTGCGGTTTCCGTCCGTCATCAGAATTCAACACGAACTTTTTAACCGCAACAACTTTAATATACGCTATTGAGCTGGAATTTAGGGCGCTGCTGGCCCAACTTGCCCTCCAATGATCTCGTCCATCATTCTTACATCGAACTATTCCGATGCGAGCACCTCGGAAGCGTCCCGCACGGTTATTGCGCACTACCTTCATCCTTGCCGATTGGTATTGCGGTGCCTGCTGCCCTTCCTTAGATTGGTATGCCGTTCTCAGTGCTCCCTCGTCCGAATCTGAACCCGATCCCGTACCCGTTACATCCATGTAGCAAAACCTATCAATCGAAACTGATAAGGCAGACACTCGTGTGATCCGGCGCCGGCACAAAGGCCTCAGCGCTCGGCTGTAGAAATAACCGGAGTCACCACATAACCGAAGATGAAGACGAGAGGGACGTATGCTGGTGCTGACTGCTTGCTGAGTCGCCCACAGTCTAGAACTGGAAAGGCAGTCACGAACAGAGCACAGATTGCCGCAAACCGACTGTCCACTCGTTTTTGGTTCTAGAGCAAAATGCCCTCTTTTCCCCGACCCTGACGCGAGGCACAGGTCGGGTGGAGCTATTGCACGTATTAGCTTAAATACCACAGTTTCGAGAAGCATTCACAAAATCCGAAATCGTGACTGATTTTGAGCCATTCACGGTTTCCCTAAGGTCGGCAGATACTCAACAGCATGCTTAACTTGTATAATCATAACTACTGAGGATCAACACATGTAGGTCCCCCGTCTGGAACCCCCGAGAGCATAATTCGTCTAGTATATTTTTTTGTCACGCTTTTTGAGGCCTCGCACAAGCAAGCGCATCGCTGATTTTGCATATTCAATAATAATAATATAAAGCTCTTACTGCTCACGCGATTAATAATACCAACTCCCGCAACCGCTCGGATTTTGCCAACTTTATTTGCGGTAAGGAAACAAAGGAAGCAAAACACGAACACGGCAGCTTCAGCGCGAAACTTGGGATAAAAGAAACCCCGGGATACGCTCAACCAACCATCACCAATGAAGTCTTTCAATTGCGCGACAATAACTCGAGTAAGCGCGAGGAACCCTACACGCTCTTCCTTTGGCAACTCTTAAGTACTTCGAGAATCACCTACTGACTAACAGACAGGAGGAGCGCTGGAGAAACCCGTGGATCACCGTCCTCGTGAGCCAGTGGCCACGATGACCGACAGTTGATCGTTCCTCGAAGACTTTTGGAGCATCGAATCGGATACTCCCCGGGCAACCGATAGCGGTCCAACGATCACGCCTAAACGAGATGTCAATGTCGGCCGTCCGCAACGCAATTTATTTCGAACGCTTTCTGGACGACCCGTCGATACTTCGCACCACCATAACATCAGACCGTCTGTATCTCTACATTTCCCCTCATTTGCTCCCACTGTGTCATTGCCAAGAGGCCTTCATATTCCAAGTTCCTACGAACAGTAGTATCACCAACACACCATCAGCAGCAATAGTAGTAGTTGATTCCACGAGAACTCCGCGCGATCAACACCCGACGGCCCCCCAGAAATGCGCAAGACCTGAGTAATACGAGAACGATGATGCACAGTAGTGCCCGTTAGCGGCGTAACAAATCTTTGTCCCGTCCCAAGCCGCATTACAGGGTACTACACGATTTTTCAGGTTGACCGAAAGAGAGTCGCAAGCCCGAGAACTCAAGCGACATTCAAAGCATTGAGATTACGAGGAGGATATTCGCCCGGACACTCAGACCGATTGCATATCGCTAAATTGGACTCGGAGGACATGGCACAGCCCTCTTTTTACAATCTCTAGTCGATGGTAGCCTTCTTTCTCAAGTCAACTACTCCACTCGCGTCTGAACGTTTCTCTACGACTCACATTACTATTGATATCAACTATGAAATTACACTGTTCGCGCTAGAGTCGCAAATCCCGAATCGCTTCAGATTAAAAATGCGAGGCAAAACCCCCCGACCCGATAGCGACAATAAACACTCGAAAGGCGAGGGCACCCAGTCCCTGCTAGCTCTTGCCCCCTGAGTCTTTCGGGACTTAAACGCCAATAGATTCAACAGCCAATGGAATTAGGTTAGAAAATACTCTTGTATCGCCGTCCCCGTGAGCCAGGGGCTACTATAACGAGATTGGGACCGGCAGGAGAACACCAAGCTCTCAAACCATATAGTCATCAGTTTATGTCTTGTACGTGGGGAATTCGATAATACCAAGTCGCCGTCGCACCGGCATTATGTTTGCGACATCTTCTGACGACGTTCGATGCCCACAACTGATTCTTCACCCATACGTTTATACTGTAACTTTACGCTCGGTGTTCTCCTCGTCAACCTCGCACGTATCTGTAGCCCCCCCACGAACAGTAGTAGCAGCAGGAGAAACAAAATAATCACAAGCCTTTAAAAAAAAAAATTCAAACAGACTCGCGCGATCAGCACACCCACGCCCCATAAATGCCAGACTGAGTAACGAGAAGGATATGCAACATCGCGTCGTATAGGAAAATCTTGGACAGATTTTCCGTAGCGCACCGAACAAACAGTGCCTTTGATCCCCTTCCAGCCCAGCAAAATACAGGACTAGCAAAAACCGAAAAATTAAGTCAAGATTGTGGGACCTGAAAAAAAGAGAGCATTCCGAGAAACAGCTGAATGCAAAGTGCATTGAGATACAAGCAGGATACTCGATCCCGAGCGCTCATACCGATTCGCGTATGATCGATCTTATGGACTCGGAAGACATTCATACCCTTTTACAACTAGTCGATGGTACCTCCTTCTCAGTCAACGTCCACTGCGTCTGAACCTGTAAGCAGCATAGCAGTAGATTCCCCTAAACCTCCGCGCGACAGCACAACCCGACGGCCCCCATAAATGCGCAACCTGACCGAGTAACGATGAAGGAGAAGCACAGTCGCGCCGTATCAGGAAATCGTGGATAGAATTCGTAGCGCCCGAACAAGAACAGTCCTTTGATCCCGTTCCCAAGCCCAGCAAAATCCAGGGTACTAGCACGATTTAGTCATGGATCGAACAGAGCATAAGACCGAGAACTCAAGCGAATCCAAAGGCATTGAGATACGAAGATGGATACTCGACCGAGCGCTCATACCGATCGCCATGATCGATCTTATTGGGACTCGGAAGACATTCCAACCCTCTTTTTACAACCTCAGTCCGATGGTAGCCTTCTTTCTCAGTCACTCCCACTGCTCTAGAACCGTTTCCTCTACTAAAACGCTGCGCTGCGCTGATGCCTGATTGCTGAGCGCTAATACTGTCCGCGCTTAGTAAGTTTTAACCACGCGAGCGCAGCAACGAATACGTCTGTGCACTGAAGAAATAGCAAAAAAGTCGTATGGGCAAGCTCCGGTAATGCTATCCGGGAAATGCCAAGCGGCTGTCGACGGCGGATACACAATTGATCACAAAGCCAAGAACACATCGTGATAAAGTAGTTGAAGTACCCCCATCTCTGGAATAATTTCGCAGTAGGTGCCAAAGAAGAGCTAACTTACCAGATACGTGGTGTATCATCGAACTTTGTTAATTCAACCAAGAAGCATCCGCCACGAACTTAACCTAGTCTTAGAGCGGCAGCAGCCCGGCGTCCCTCCGTCGCAATTACTGACTCGCCTGCAACTACAATGGGCTCCTAATAGCTACCTCGGACGTAGTGGGTTGTGTTCGACGCCGACGACCACAGAGAGAGAAGGGAACCCAACCTCGCTCTCTTTGAGGAGAGGACGGGAACGTCCCAAACAGAGACAGATCCCTATGAATATGCTAAATAGGGACGAGCGGTCAAGTTGCGATTTCTAAGCATTCTACTCTAGTTGCGACCTCCCTACTCGAGCCTATGCCAAGAGCTACATCACAGAGCTCAAGAACACGAGCAGCCAGCAAAAAGTCGTCTGCGGCAAGTTCGGGTAACTAACGACTAAGGCAGCCTGCCTCCGTGGCGAATACCACTCGCAATTTTGACCAACCAAGCATACACACGCTACCTGCGTGATACATTTCTTCAGACCAATCCTGAATAGATTTTTCGCAGTAGTGGTAAACAGCCGTAACTGATAGATACTTATCATCGACCAGCGAGATACATCACCCATCGTGAACAGCTACCCTTCAGACCCAATCCTGGAATAATTTTCGCAAGTAGGTTGGTTAACAGCAGCCGTCTTCACTGACCAGCACAGGTGTATCATGAACTTTGTTATAAACCAAAGAAGCATCCGCCCGACTTAACCTAGTCTCAGCGGCAGCCCGGCTTCCATCGTCGCAATTACTAACCTCGCCTGCACATACAATTCTCCTAATGCTAATCCGTAGTGGGTTGTGTTCGACTCCGACGACGACAGAGAGACAAGGGAACCCAACCTCGCTCTCTTGCGAGAACGACGGGAACGTCCAAACAGAGCAGATCCTATGATATACTAATAGGACAGCAGTCAATTCTGCTTGGTTCTAAGCCAACGAGCGTCCTAGTGCTAACCTCGCTACTCGATGCCTATTAGAAGCTACAGAAGCTCAACAGCACACGAGAATCCAACAAAAAAGTACGTCTGCGGCAAGCCCGGTAAGCCTCCCGAGTAAGGCAGCGCTGTCCTGTGCGAAATACACTCCGAATTGATCAGCAAGGCCAGAACACGCACACACATCGTGAGCAGTTAGTTTATACCACTTCTCCTGAATATTTTTCGCAGTACGGGCAAAAGAGCTAACTACAGAATAGGTGGTATCATCGAACTTTTGCATATTTTCAACCCAATGAAGCAACCGCCACTAACTTAACCTAGTCTCAGGCGGAGCAAGCCGGCCTCCACGAGCAATTACTGACCTCCTGCACTACAAGGCTCCTAATAGCTACCTTGGGGCGAATCCGTAGTGGGTTGTGTTCGCTGACGACGCAGAGAGAGAAGGAACCAAACCCTCGCTCTCTTTGACGACGACGACCGGAACGTTCCCAATACGAGACAGATCCCTATAAATAGCAAATATGGACGTAGCATCAAGTTGCAGGCTTTCCTAACAATCGTCGTCCTAGTTGACCCAGACTGACGTCTTAATCACCGTCAGTGGAGAAGAGGATATCCGACGACGACGACACCCGAAACTGAAAGAGAAGAGAAAGACCACGTGTCGCAAGTAGCGCAAAGTGTATAGTCTCTAGCCATCTCTAAAGTCAGACTCTAAACCAGCTTTTCGTTCTATTTTTAAAATAGTTGAATTACTATAGCATAGGTTCAATCGACCATTCGACTAACAGACAACGGTCTCTACCAACTCTGGATTAACACCGCGAGGCATCGAAAAATTTACTTTACGAGAGTAGCTATAGAAAACCTACATTTGCTGATGCTGCAGAGGTGAAATCGCTTTTTCTAACAGCCACGGAAGCCCCACAATCCGGCTGCTTCTTGTTACGATATCACCTTTCTTTACTCTAGGACGCACTGAAATTAAGACTCAAGATGATCAAAAAAAAACAGTACTACTCGAACTTCGAAACGCATAATTGCGCCTGTAAACCGAGTACGCGGTTCCGTCATTCAATATCATCCCACCAACTGCGGTGCTCTCCACACCTCCGCGAACGCCGGCCAAAAATATTAGCCATCTTTAGGACTGAAAACTAACTTTCCACCGACATGACCGACACTATTTCTACTCGAACGAGGCCGACAGACAACAGAAACAGAACAGAAGAAAACAAGAAGGAGAGGAACGAAACGTAGCAATCCACACATTCTGTACTTTACATGCAAGGTGTCTTTACCATGCCCTGCTTTACAGTGCCGCCTTGCTTTACCGGTCCACTTCCTTTACCGGGCCTTTGCCTGCTTGCTGCGCTGTTGCTTTCGCCGCCGCCTCTCCTTCCTGTCTGCTGCCTGCCTGCCTGCCTGCTGCTGCCTCTGCATGCCTGCTGCCTGCTGGCCCCGAAACGACAGAAACGAAAAGAGAAAACAAGAGGGAGGCGAGCGACAACGTAGCAATCCAGGCCAGCCATTGACTCTCCACCGCGCTTGCGCGTCGGCGCCGCACTCCACACTGTCCAATCTGCTGCTGCGCTGCCGAACAAGCTGAAACTTATGACCGAGAAGCCGACAGACAGAACAGACACAAGAAACAGAGAAAACGAACGAGGAGCCAACCTAGCGCCAGCCCGCCCCTCGCGCCTGCTGCCGCGCACTCAACTAACTGCCCTGCTGCCTGCTGCGCTGCTCACCAAACGCCTTACATTCAGACTTTTTTATCTAATGATATGAACACATTACAACGGCGAAAACCTCACTTGCGAGAGAAGAAAGAACTGACCCACCGCCCAAATCCAAACGCGCAGATTTATTGCAATTCGGTAGAGGAGTGAAAGACCGCTGCTTTTCTTGCGGAGATCTTAACATATCATACCATCTCCTCGCTCCGCATATCCTTCGTCATCGTCGGCAAGTATTCGTAATTATCCTCGAACTCTATTTACCCCCGCTTTCAGGCCCGACAACCACACTTAGCCGGGGGGGGAAAGAGAGCCCAATTGCTTTACGACGCGAAGTTGAATTTAGTATACCTTGCCTGGGTGGGAAGCCAACAACTCCAGGCAAAGCCATTCTATCTCTCCTCCGCTCCGTTAACCACTGCGCTCGACACAAGATCTTCAACAGAGACAGTTCACCGATGTAAAAACACGGCGATCGTCGTTGCCCGCTTGCTTGGACCATGTCTCCGCGTGCTATCATGTGCAGGGCGGATAAAGTAACATTCGTTTGAGGGCGTCCCCCGCGGTGACCGGTGCAAGCACGCGCGGTCATGGAAGGCACTTGTTATCGTCTATTAAGGTTTCAGCCTTGAACGATCCAGTCACTTCATACACGTGACAGCACGTCGCACTGTCGTCTAATAGATTACCCCGTCGCCACAGCAAGTACTTTCCCCCCATCCTAGCGCCGGTTGCCGTACAGGAAAGAAATCGCTCGGTTTGACCGACGAGCTTGCGAATGAGATGGTAACCTACCGCGAAGCAAACGCATTCAATTCGACCGACCAATCCGCCCCAACGACTCAACCGTCGGTGGCTGGTAGAGTCCTTTTTCCCTAACACTTGCGGTCGTTACTCGGATCTCCCATCCTGCACGCGGGAAGCATGTTGGGCTCCTCACCCTCTCCATAACTTCCAACTATGCAGTTACTAGGGTTGTGAAACTGGCGCCGAGGTTATACCTATTCATTTTACTATCACCGCTCTTTAATGTCGTCGGGCAGGATCGTTTCGTCTGTGGACGGATGTGCCGAATCACAGGAAGACGCAGAAAGAAAATTCCTCGCCTTCTTAGGGCCAGCCTCTTCCAGCGAGAATATTCGAACTGCGCCTCTATAGTCCAATGTGCAATAAGCATACAGCCACGTAGCCGAAAGCAGTCGCACACCGACTTTTACTAACGGAAGAGCTCTGCTGCTACTAACTACTACAATTGAGCGGTGACATTGCCCGAAGGAATACCTCATGGAGGCGATAGTTCATCTCAACCCTTCATATTATGTTTCGAAAGGCATCATCACAGAAATCGGTAGAGAAGATACTGCGGCAGCTTCGCAACAGCACAAGCAGCAGACCCAGCTCCATTTCCAAAACCAGCAGCACCACATCTTTACGCGGTCGGTAGATGGGATGACAGCACTACTTAATCGCGTGCCGCTAAGCGTTTATCGCTATACGCTAGGCACGTTTTCTGTGATGCGCTTCGCGCGTTCGATGGATTACCTCGTGCAGCAACTAAAGAAAGAGAAGAAAGAACTTATGAGGAAATGGAAGGGACCCCCAGTTCCAAATCCAAACACGAGCAGAGTTGTTGCCAGTTCGGTAGAGGAGTGAAAGAGACCGCTCTTTACTCCGTTCGAACTGCTACAGAAAGCTGCTGACACCCTCCGTAGTAAACTGCCTCGAATATCACCCCTACTACCACCACCTCACCCTGCAGCACGCAAGACATGAGCCAGCAGCAGCAGGGGCGCGCGCATCTGGCTAGGTGGGCCAGAGGAGGATCAATAACGCATTCGCGGGACGAAACGGTCTAACTCTTGCGCGGCCAATTTCAAAGTCAGGGAAAGGTTTTTTCCATGACATCCGCTACTCGTAAAACTGTTTCTAGTCGGCGAACAATCCGCCAATAGATAACCTTCCCCGACAGAAAGCAACCGCAGGACTCAACACATGTCGAGAAAAAGCTATGTCCGGTAAAAGCGGAAAAATCCGCCTTTTTGCCGTCTAACCGCGGAACGACACTCTGAGTCGGACACTCTCCGTGATTTCTCTCGAATGCAGTTTTCGACTAAGTCACGGAAAACTGCAGAGTGGTAAGCAGAGTTCACTTTCCTCGCGACCATCCGTCGTCGTGAGTCTAATCCACGGAGACGGACGAGACAACAGACAGTCACCCCAAGCTAGAAGCAGAACAAACCCGACACCAAGGTTGCGCGCGTAGAGAGAAGGAACCCACGCGCTCTCTCCCCGTCTGACTGACTGGAAGTACCTCTCTTGGCAGCACAAAGAAGAAGGGAGAGACAAGCAGAGCTTTTTCTGCAAAGCGGACCCCAGATCCATATCCAAACACGAGAAAGTTCTTGCCAACTTCGTAAGGGGAGTGGAAGACCGCTTTTTGGTCTCCGTTCGAACTGCTGAAAAGCGCTGCTGACTGACACCCTTCCCGTAGTAACTGCCTCGTCAACCAGCAACTCGGATAAGAGTAAAGAAGGAGGAGGGGGCCGCGTCATCCTTTCCACGCGACCACGAGGTTCAATGACATCATTCGCCGGGACGAACGGTCTATCCTCTGGCGCGGAGGGCCAATAAGTCAGGGGAAAGGTTTTTCTCAATGCATCGTTACCGTAAAGTTCTAGCGGCGAGCATCCGCTCTAATGAGATAACCTTCCCCGACCAGAAAACGAACCACAGAATCAACAATTCGAAAAAGCTCTATTTGTCCGTAAAAAGGCGGAAAAACCCGCCTTTTGGCCTCTAAACGCGAACGACACTGCGACTCGACACTCCCGTGAATTTTTCTCTGTGATTTCAGTTTTCGACTAAGGTCACGTGAAAGACGCAGAGGGTAAGCAGAACCACTTCCTCGGAATCCGCCGCGTCGTGAGTCATTAGCCAGGAGAGGGGACGAGACAAAGACCATCCACGCATCCAACACGAAGCCCAAACCCGACACCTTAGCGCATTGGAAGAGAAGGAACCCCACCTTCGCTTCTCCCCTTCTTGCCTGGACTGGAGTACCTCCTGGCACACTAAGAAAGAGGGAAGAGACAGGCAAGCTTTTCAGCAGAAGCGGACCCAGTTCCATATCCAAACGAGCAGAGTTAGTGTTCGGTAGAGGGGAGTGGAAGACCGCTTTTTGGTCTCCGTTCGAACTGCTAAAGAAAGCTGCTGACACCCTTCTCGTATAATAGAGCTCGAATAACCTACTAACACCGCACTACTGAGAGAGGAGGGGAGGAGCAGGGGCCGCGCATTCCTTCTCCACGGCGACCACGGAGGTCATTGACACATTCGCTCGGACGACGGTCATCTCTTGCGCGGATAGCCAATTTTCAAAGTCTGGGGAAGGTTTTCTCCAATCATCGTTACTCTAAAGAAAAAATGGTTTCTGGCCGCCTGAGCAATCCGCCTAAGAGAATAACCTTCCCGACTGAAAACAACCACAGACCTCAACTAGCTCGAGAAAAATCTATTTTTCCGAAAAAGCGGAATCCGCCTTTTTCGACCTCGGAAGCAGGAAGCCGAGCGCCACCGGCTGACCTCTCCGGACCGACCTTCGTTCTTGAAGCTTTTCACTTTGTCCCGGAAGACGCCACCGTTCTGGCAGCGCTCCGTACCTCGCTTAGACCTTGTCGAGAGATTACTTTATCCAGTGGAAGGCAAAGGTAAGGATATATTAACCTTCCGCTCTCTCTACTTACGTAGGAAGCGCGACAACTGTGAGAAGACTACTCGTGTCCCCCGCACAGCCTGCGGCTCATCGGACTTTGTTTCTATTCTGACAATGTACCAGATCGCTGGTGAGGCCTCCCTATTCCCGCCTCATCCCCGAGTCGCTTCTAGGTCTCCCCCTGGCGTACATTCCTGAAGCGCAGAGAGATGACTGACATTGACATTAACACGGATCTCGGAACCTCCGAGGTGACACCTCGGAGAAAACTCATTCCGGATGCTCACAATCATCTCCCGTTCCACTTCTCCGCAATGCATTATCTCGCGATAGTGGGAGCAGAGCGATGGATGGGGCGTCCCCTGCCCTGCGGTACGAAGCGTCAATTGGCGACTCCTTAACCAGGAAGACCTCTTCTCTCCGCGAGGATGGCCAATCTTCAGCGGTAAAGTTTTGCGTCTCGGACCGGCCGACCTCGTACATTTTCTAAGACGGCCGGCGCGCCGCACCTCCCGAGATAAACTCCACCCTGAACTCCAGAAATCGTCCCAGAGTCAAGGTCGAGAAAAAGGCTCTACTTTCGTAAAAAGGCGAAATCCGCTTTTCGACCGAGCGGAAGCTCGAGCGCCAGCGGCTGCACCTCTCCGGACCTTCGACCCCTCGATTTAGTTTTCCTTTGGTCCCGGAAGAGCGGCCACCCGTCTGCAGTCTCCTCCGTACCGGCTTAATACTCTATGGTCGGAGAGCTTTATCCAGTAGAGATGCAAATGGGAGACATAATACCTGCCTTCTCGCTCTACTACTTACGTAGGAGAGCTGCGACAAACTGTGAGAAGACACCGATGTCCTCCTCATCAGCAGGCTGTCTCATCGACATTGCCCTGCTACACAGCAGACGCGTGAAGTTTCTCCCATCCGCTCAGTCCCCGTCCTAGCCCCCCCCCTGCGACCACTCTGGAACGCAGAAGAGACTACATGACATTAACACGGAGCTCGAAACCTCGAGTGGTGACATCCGGAGAAACTATCCCCGGAGCTCACCATCATCTCCCCGTCCACCCTCTCCGCAGCATCTATCTCGCGAGAGTGGAAGCAGGAGCGTCTGGGCCTTCTGCCTGCGAGAGACAGCGTCATTGGGCACTTCCTTACAGGGACAGACTCTCTTCTCTCGCGAGATGGCCAATCTTCACGTCTGGGTAAAGTTGTCTCGACTCGCTCGCCTCGTAGAGTTTCTAGACGGCCACAGCGCCGCCCCCGAGATAACCCCACCCCTGCCAGGAAGATCGCCAAGAGCTCAGGTCGAGAAAAGCTCTACTTTCGTAAAAAGTGCGAAAATCCGCCTTTGACCTCGAAGAGGGAAAGCCGAGCGCCACCGCTGCACTCAATCCGGGACTTCGACCCTCGTATTGATTTTCACTTTGTGTCCCGAAAGACGCCACTTCGTCTGGCGTCTCTCCGTACCTCCGCTTAATACGTTCTAATCCAGAGAGCTTCCCAGTGAGAGGGCAAACGGGAGGACATAAATATGCCTCCGCTCTCCGACCTTACTAGGAACTGCGACGACTGTGAGAAACCTCGTGTCCCGCCCCAGCACAGGCGGGTCTCATCGACTTTGCCCTGCTGTGAACATGGCAGTACTCGTGAATTTCTCCCATTCCTCGCCTTAGTCCCGCTCCTAGCCCTGCGTACCACTCTGAACGCAGGAGAGTACGTGACATTGACATTAAACACGGAGCTCGAAACCTCCGATGTGAACACCCGAGAAACTCATCTCCCGGATGCCTTACCTCATCTTCTTCCCCGTTCCACCTCTCCGCATGCATCTATCTCGCGGAGAGTGGAAGCAGGACGTATATGGGGCTTATGCCTCGAGTACGAAGCGTCATTTGGCACCTTCCTACGGCGGACGACTCTCTCTTGCCGCGAGGAGCCAAATCTCAAGTCGGGGTAAAGGTTGTCCTCGGACTCGTTGTCTTGCTCGTAAATGTTTCTAAGACGCCCAGGCCGCCCTTCCCTACGATAACCTCCACCCGCCAGTAAGATCGTTCAAGACTCACGGTCGAGAAAAGGCTCTCTTTTCCGAAAAAGCGGCAAATCCGCCTTTTTTCGACCTCGAAGCAGGGAAAACTCGAGCGCCACGGCTGCACCCTCCCGGGACTCGACCCCTCGATTTGATTTTCCCACTTTGGTCCGAAGCGGCACCTCGTTCGCAGCCTCCGACCTTATCTCCGCTTAATCTCTAGTACGAGAGAGCTTATCCCAGTGAGAGCAAAAAAGGGAGAACATAATATCCTTCGCTCTCCTACTACGTAGGAGAGCGCACAATGTGAAAGACAACCCGTGCCGCCCAGCAGCCAGGCGGCTCATCGGATCTTGGCCCTCGCACTGAAACCGCGGTGAAGATCTCCCCATCGCCTCAGTCCCACCTCTACAGCCCTGCGACACTAACAAGAGAGACTAACATTACATAACACGGGATGCTTCGAACCTCGAGGGACACCCGGGAAAACTACTCCCACCACAACTATCTTCTCCGTTCAACTCTCGCATGCTTAGTCGCGAAGAATGGAAGCAGTACGATAGGGGCTTTCTGCCTGCAGTACTAAGGTCATTGCACATTCTTAACCAGGGAACACCTCTTCTTTTCTTCTCGCGATGAGGATTCAGTCGGGGTAAAGGTTTCTCGACTGGCTCGCCTCGAATGTTCTAGACGGCCCAGGCGCGCTTTCCGATATAACTCCCCAGAAAGACTCGTCCAAGGCCTAACGTCGAAAAAGGCTCTATTTCCGTAAAAAGCGCTGGAAATCCGCTTTTTCGACCTCGAAGCAGGGAAGTCTGCGACCGCACGGCTGCCCCTCTCCTGGGACTGTACGCCTCGATTGATTTTTCACTTTTGTCCAGAAACACCACCTTTCTTTTCAGCTCGTCTCGCTAGACTCTAGTCGAAAGCTTTATCCCATTTGAGAGGCAAGGAGGACAGTAGTATGCCTTCTCGCTCTCTACTACGTATGGAGAGTGCGACAACTTGAGAAGAGCACTCGTGGCCCGCCCAGCATCCCAGGCGGTCTCACGACTTTGCCCTCTGACAACCGGCAGACCGTGGAGTCTCCCATCCGCAGTCCCAAACGTCTCGCCTGCGACACCCTTAGCAGAGAGGACGGACATGACATAAACGGGTTCCGAATCCGAGTGGTGACACCGGAGAAACTCATCTCCCCGATGCGTCATATCATCTTGCCCGGCACACTCTCAGCGCATCATCTCGCGGAAGAGTGGGAAGCAAGCGATGATGGGGGCGCTGCTGCTGATACGAACGTATTGGCCTTCTACCCAGAAGACTCTCTTCTTCTCGGAGGATGCCAATCTCAGTCGTGGGGTATGTTTTTGTCTCGGACTCGGGTCTCGCGTCGTAGATGTCTCTAGACGCCCCAGCGCGCCGCCTCTCGAAAACCTCCACCCCGCCAGAAAGATCGTCCACGAGCTCAACGGGCGAGAAAAGGCCTACTATTTCCGTAAAAAGGCGGAAAATCCGCCTTTTTTCGAACTCGAAGCAGGGAAAGCTGGGGCTCAGGTGCACCCTCTTCCGGACTCGACCTCTTGTTTGAGTTTCACTTTGGGTCCGAAGACGGCACAGTTTCTGCAGTCTCTCCTACGTCCGCTTAGGACTGGTCGGAGAGCTTATCCCAGGCTGAGAGGGAAAGGTATACAATAAGCTTCCGCTCCCTACTTTACGTAGAGACTGCGACAACGGAAACACTCGTGTCCGCCCTGCCTGGGTCTTACGAGCTTGCCCAGCTGACACGGCATACGCCGGTGGAGTCCTCGCCATTCCCGCCTCAGTCCACGCTCTAGCTCTGCGTAACCACTCTGAACGCAGAGAGAGACGTGCATGAATTAACAACGTGCTCGGATCTCCGGGTGACACCTCGGGAGACTATTCCCGTTGCCTCAAACGTCTTTCCCTTCCACCCTCCTGGCTACACTATGGGAATGAGGAACGACGGTTCCGAATGATGTTCTCCTGAGAGACAGCGTCATTGCACCTCCCATGGAGAAAGTCCTCTACTTTCGAGAGGATGGCAATCTTCCAAGTGTCGGGGTAAAGGTTTTCTCGACTGTGCCTCTCCTCGAGCCAACAAGCGCCCAGGATCTGCACTCCGAATAATCTCATCCTTAAAAGATGTCCAAGACTTGGCGGTGAGCAAAACCACTCATTTCCGTGAATGCGGAATTCCGCCTTTTCGGACCAAATCACGGAAAAAGTATGATCACTTCGGCTGACCCTCTCGGGACTTACACCTCGATGTGGTTTCACCTTTGGTCACGGAACGCTCGTTCCTGCAGTCTTCCGGCCGCTCCCACCGGAGAGAGCTATCACCGGTGAAAGGCACGGCTACATAAAAATCCTTGATGCCTGTTAGCCGAAGGAGTACCGAAACATGCTCACAAGACCTATCTTTGCCGCTCTTAGCCGGCGTTCTCATGAGTGTTTGCCTCTTCTGAACAGCGACGCGGTGAGTCCGTTCCCACCGCTTCATCCCGCTCTAGCCCTGCGTTACCACTCTGACCTGCAGAGGAGAGGTCTTGACATTTGACATCAACACGGGACTCGAACCTTCCGGTGGTGACACTCCGGGGAGAAACCATCACGGCCTCACAATCGTCTCCCGTTCCACCTCCCTCGTGCTACTACTATCGTGGAGAGTGAGGAACGACGGGTTCCGATGATTGGTGGCTTGAGTGTAAGCGTATTGGCATCTCCTGCCAGGGAGGAAATCCTCTACTCTCGAGAGGAGGCCAATCCTTACAAGTCGGGTCACGGTTTTGTTCATCGGACTGTGTCTCTCTACTACGCTAACAAGGCGCCCAGGAAAGCTGCCACTGTCCGAGATAACTCCTCACTCGCTCTAAAGATCGTCCAAGATTGGGCAGGTCGATGCAAGAAAAAACCTACTTTTCCGTGAAACAGGCGAAAATCCGCCTTTTTTCGACCAAAACACGGAACAGTTCGTCACGCTGCACCCCTCCGGACTGACACCTTCTGATGAGTTTTTCACCCTTTGGTCACGGAAACCCCTCGTTCCTTTGCAGTCACTCGTAACACGCTTCCCACTCGTCGAAGAGCAATATACGTAAGGGCACGAATAAAATGC
>JABUQX010055233.1:0-12500 GCA_015478945.1 Trachelipus rathkii
AGGAGAGGGATTTCAAAAGGACTTATCAAAGCGTAGTATTTAAGCACCTGGTTTTCTCATCATAATTGCTGAGTACTTCACAGGCCTGGCCCATCAAATGAATGAGTCAAGGATTTTACTTCTCATCAACAGGAATTTCGATACATTGGACAACTGGCATCACAACAAAAAACCGCGTTAATAACAACCTTTAAAGGTTTAAAATTTTCCCATAGATTTTCTGATTTAAAAAAAATTAATGGGCCTACATGCTCGTTTTACTTAGGGCCATCCTAGTTCAGGTTCTGATAAGATTTGGCATTAGGACATTAGGAATATAGAGACAGTAAAAGCCACATGGGCTATCGAGACTGGCCCGTCAACCCACTACCAAACATGCTCATGCAATCCACAAAGCACCCTAGGGTTGTCAATATCTTACATAAACCAATTTGGCTAAGTCAAAACTAATGATATAAATATGATACGCAAACATCCACATGCATTATACTAAGTTATGGTCAACATGCATCTAACAATAACTGCTATACACTAAAAACCCGCAATTTGGTTTCGTCATTATTATATTGATACCAACCCATGCCATCAACGAAATTAACCGTTTTTAAATGTTGCAATCGAGTCCCACTCAACAAACTCCTGCGCAGACTATTCCAAATTTTAACAACCCTATTACTGATTGCATGCTTTCTTAAATCAAGATGGCATGCTTCTTCTTATTTTCTTTATTATGCCCCTGGTCACCTGTCCTGTTCTACTATGAAAAATTTATTGTCCCCTCGTATTATCATAGATGTAAATATTTTGTAATTATTTTCAATAACTGCCTCTAAACATAGATTTTTATAAAAATCACAGCTAGACTCTCTAAAAAAATAGTACTGAAGAATAAAAAAAAATTATTTTGTACTTACTAATTAGGAAAAAAGTTCAAACTCTCAAGTTGTTAAATCACAATAGACTTTTCAATATTGGATCGATCCAGGTTTGGTCTATTTCCAGCCTCTAAGGTCGGTTTATGATAAGTTTTGTTAGGTTATACACAGAGAAATCTATGTAGAATTAACAATCTTATCATAACTGACTAGGATGCCTAAAAACGAGCAGAAGCCCATACTCTTTATTAATAAGAAAGTCTCATGGAATTTTAAACTTAGAGGCTGTAACTTTTTTTCCCTAAAGAGATTTCCGATTTTCGTTTTTAACTATGTCTTTACCATTATTTTTTTTAGGAGTATATCTGTGATTTTCAAAAAAAAAAAAATTTTCGTTTTTTTTTAATAAAATCCTATAGGGTTTTTTTCAACTTTGAGAGTTTGTAACTTTTTTTCCTAAAGAGACCGACAATAATTTTTTTATTCTTCATTACTATTTTTTTAGAGTCTATGCTGTGATTTTTATAAAAATCTGTTTAGAGGCAGTTATTGGAAATAATTACCATATTTTGTAGACTTGTATCATGTCCCCTCTGAGAAATCGCCTTTCTACAGAAAACATTCCTAACTCCTTCAGCCTCTCCTCATAGCTCTTACCCTCAAACCCAGAAATCATCCTTGTTGCTCTACGTTGCACTCTCTCTAGCATATCTAAGTCTTTCTTTAACCCTTTCACGACGTACATAGACATATGGCTACATTAACTTTTCAAGCGATTTTCACCCTTATGTATGTGACTATAAGGATGTTTTTTAAAATGAATCATTTCCTCAGACGCCGTTCTCTCTTATAAGCTCACTCAATGAAAAAATTTAATCATTTAAATCAGTGTGTCATTGACGAAAGAAGAGGGAAGATGCGCTTGAGATTTTGTGACGAAATTGAGATGCTGCATCATTTTTTTTTCTTTTTTGTTCTTTCTTTTTCTTTTATGTAATTGGGCATTTTTATGATGGTGTTACAAATTAGATATATAACATTACGAGATTATAGAATTAGTTTTATATATAATGGATAATATCATGCTATATAAATAAGCATGCAGTTGGTTGTAGCCATGCGGCAACATCCGGTCATCAAGGATTGTGGAAGTGTTTTTTTTATTATATTTCTATCTATTCACTATATTATATATTATTATATATACTATTATATATATATATATATATATATATATTATATATATATATATATATATGGGATATATATATATATCTATTATATATTATTATATATATATATATATATATATTATATATATATATATTTATATATTATATATATTTATATATATATTATTATATATATATATGGGATAATATATATAATATATATACTATAATATATATATATAATAATATTATATATATACTATATATATTATATATTATTAATACTATATTATATATATATATATATAATAATATATATATATGTCTGTCTGTCCTGTCTGTCTGTCTGTCTGTTGTCTTCTGTCTTGTTCTTCTCCCGGAAGTAGGAAGCCCAAAACTTAACAAGCATGCCAGAATACAACTACTTAAAAAATTAGGCCACTTTTAGATGCAGTAAGAAACAATTGTAAAATAACACCCCTAGAGGAGCAACAATGCTTTGATGAGCAAATTATTCCAACGAAAGATCGCATTACACTAAAACAATACAACCCCTAGAAACCCCATAAGTGGGTTTATAAAGTATTTGCAAGGGCGGGAGCAAGTAGCTACATTTATGATTTTGAAGTCTACACTGGTAAAGCAGATGATTCTGGTTTAGGAGTTTCATCTAGCGTCGTTATGAGGCTAGCAGAAGGCATTCCTAAACATTCCAATCATAAGCTTTATTATGATAATTGGTTCTCTTCAGTAAATTTAGCAAAGAATTTGAAGGATGATGGTATTTATATATTGTCAACTTTCTGCCCAAATATGCTAAGAGGTTGCAGTTTGAAAGGAGAAAAATAACTACAAAAGGTAGGCAGAATTTATTTTGACTACAAAGTTGAATCTAAGGAAAACACCATTGCCATCAAATCGTACGACAATAAACCTGTGCACTGCTTGTCTACATATGCCGGTATATATATCCAATGAGCGATGCGAGAAGATGGGATAGCAAAAAAAAGAGCACATCACTATTCCTAAACCGCAACCTATTACTGAGTACAATAAATTCATGGGAGGGGTGGACCTTTGCGAAATGCTGATTGAGTTCTATAGAATAGATATCAAATATAAAAATCGGTATATGCAAATCTTTTCCTATCCAATGGATCTGGCAGTAGTCAATGTTTGGCTTTTATATCGTCGAGTATTGGGTGCTAAAAAGTAATGCCTCCCTCTTTGTGAGTTCAAAGAGGATGTCACAATTTTGCTCAATTGGTAAAGGCAAAAAGGAGGTGTAAGGAATATGTTGAAGGATTTACCATAGTTACTTTCAACAAATGTAAAGTGTGATTGTCTAAAAAACAAAGCAAATTGATATATAAAATACCATCAGAAGTAATTTGGTCTAATTGTTTTAATACATATCATTTAAATTATATTAGGAAAAACATTTTTTTTTAGCAACTGATGTCTATGTAACACAAAAAGTATTTATTTTTTGCATCCAAAACAATTGTAAAAGAAGCCAAGAAAAAAAAATAAGTTCAATATTTTTTACTACTTATGCCGAATGTTGCCATATGGCAACATGATGTATTTTGTTAACTAATTACAAAATTAAGCTTTTCATGACATTTTTGTATTATTTACCGATGTAGTAACTAGATTCGACCATTTAAAATATTTATTTTAAATTTCATCATAATTCAGGCATGAAAGGGTTAAATAAGGGGCCCAAACTTGTGCACAATACTCTATTACTGGCCTAACATAGCTATTATACAGTTTACTTATTAGACTTGCTCTTGTAAACAACATTGCGATTTATTATGCCCAGCATCTTATTAGCTTTATTTCTAGCTTCCAAACATTGATTAGCTACTTTCAAATTACTGCTTATAATCACACCCAAATCTTTTTCTTGGTCCACAGACTCAAGCCACTCCCCATTCATATCGTAGTTAAAACTTTTATTTGAGTAACCTAGGTGAAGAACCTTACACTTTTTACTATTAAAATTCATTTGCCACTTATCTGCCCACCCAAGAAGTTTATCAAGATCATTTTGAATCATTTATGCATCCTTACTATCTAACTGAGGGTGGCCACTTTAGGTATCCATTGCAACTTAGAAACCTTGCATTTAAGTCTGGTCTAAATCATTTTATATATATGAGGAACAATAAGGGCCCCAGCACTGAACCCTGTGGCAACCTCTTCACTAATTTTTCCATGATGATTTATTCCCATTTAGTTGTACACACTGTTTTCTATTTCGCAACCACTCTTTAATCCAACCATGTACCACTTAGAGTTGTTAAAAAACGTGTTTTTTTTAAAATCTTTTTTTTTAACATCGTTTTTTTTGTTTTTTTCGTTTTTTTTGTTTTTTTTTGTTTTTTTTAAATTTCTTTAAATTTTTCATACTTCTACTAAAATATTTATTATTTCCTTGTTTGATTATAGGAAAAGGTGTTACAGGATATAATTATTAATATTTAAGTTATTACTTAAATGGTTTAAGTTGATAATATCTCATAAAATTTTTGAAAATGGCTGGAAGAAAACAAACACCTGTCCATTCTATTTACTGTTAAGAAAAATCATACATACAAAGGTAAAAGAGCACTCTGTAAATTGTGCTTCACTGAGGTGGCCAATAATTGTATGTATGATTTGGGCATACTTGATTTCTCCATTGTTGATGACATTACAAATGAAATTAACTACGAAAAGAAAAATAATATGGGAATTAATTAGGTGCACCCTATAATACAAAGCTGAAAAACAGCACAAATAAATAAGCCTTCAGTTGACACTGTTCCTATCACTGATAAATCTGATTATGTTTAAATTGCTCAATGTGAAGACAATAAAGGTATATATATGTATTTAGTTGTATATGACCGTGATATATTATATATATTATATATATATTATTATATATATATATATATATTATTATATATATATATTTTATATATTAGGTATATATATTATATATTATTATATATATATTATTCCTCCATGATATTATTGTTACTGTTATATATTATTTTTTTTACTTTTATAAAAACAATTACTACAATCAATACAATATTACAAGCAATTGAAACTATTTTCATAATTTTTTCTTCAGGTTAAGCTTTATCAGAAGGCTAAAATATGAGCAAAGGAATGCTAGATAGTGGATGAAAAGAAAAGGTAATGGGAGAATTGATGAATTTTTCCAGTCAGAGGGACTTCTTCAGTGTGGAATATCTCTGGGCTTCACTTTCCAACAATGCTTCGTCTGCAGCATGGTGGATTAGTTTATGTAAGCATTACAAGATATCAAAAGTAGCCTCCCGAATTCTAGACCTTCCTGCCACTTCAGCTGCATGTGAGAGAAGTTCTCAGCACATGCAAATATCCATTAAAAAAAAAGAATCAGGCTCACAAATGAACATCCAGAAAAACTATTATTCATAAGCATAATTTGAAATTGACAGAGACGGAGCAGCCAGAGCCTTCTGGTACTTTTTTCAAATTAATGTAAAAGTTGGTAGTAGTTAAACGTAATCAAATTCATCACCCTGAAAACACATACACTATCAGCCAGAGTTCTCAGTCAGGTAGCTCAGGTTCTGTAAGGACATTGAAGTCTGATAAAACCAAATCTAAAGACACTCTGTCCATAGCTTTGAGTCAGAGTCTGACTCCTTTTTCTCTTCCACAAATATAGCATATGAGGATGAGGAATCAGATTTATCAGTAGAGGCCATGATTGGAAACAGGTAAAGACATAAAGAATATAGAGACAGTAAAAAGCCACATGGGCCTATCGAGACTGTCCCAGTCAACCCACTACCCAAACATGCTCATGCAAATCCACAAGCACTCCTAGGGCTTGTCATTTTTTGTTGTAACTAAAATATAAATAATATGCTAATACAGAATATTATGATATATAAATAATGATACCCAAACCATCCACATGCATTATAACTAAGTTATGGTCACACATGCTGTAGCTATAACTATACACAACTAAAAACCCGCCAGTTTTTTTTCTTTTTATTTGGCTTTCGTCAATTTTATATGATTCCCATTCATATCCAGTTCAAAAAATCTTAAACTGTTGCAATGAGTCTTTTTTTCAACCAACCTCCTCTGGCAGACTATTCAAAATTTAACAACAAAAATTTACTGAATGCATGCGTGCTTAAAACAAGATTGGCATGCTCTACATCAAAATTTTCATTATTAATGCCCGCCTGGTCACGTGTCCATGGTTCTACTATGAAAAATTTTATTAATCTCTGTATTATCAATAGATGTAATATTATTGTAGACTTGTATCATGTCCCATCTGAGAAATCGCCTTTCTACAGAAAACATTCTAACTCCTTCAGCCTCTTCCTCATAGCTCTTACCCCTCAACAGAAATCATCCTTGTTGCTCTAACGTTGCACTCTCTCTAGCATTCTAAGTCTTATCTTTAAATAAGGGGCCCAAACTATGTGCACAATACTCTTTAATGGCTAATAGCTATTATCAGTTTTATTATTACTTCTTGCCTCTTATAACAACATTCGCGATTTAGTTAAGCCCAGCATCTATTGCTCTATTCTAGCTTTTACCAAACACTGATTAGCTACTTTCAATTTACTGCTTATAATCACACTAAATCTTTTTCTTGGTCACAGACTCAAGCCAATATCCATTCATATCGTAGTTAAAACTTTTTTTTGAGTAACCTAGGTGGAACCTTACACTTTTTTCTATTTAAAATTCATTTGCCACTTATCTGCCACGCAAGAAGTTTATCAAGAATCATTTTTGAATCTTTTATGCATCTTCACTATTCCTAACTGAGGTGGGCACTTTAGTATCATCTGCAAACTTAGAACCTTGCATTTAAGTCCCTGGTTAAGTATTTATATAATTATGAGGACAATTAGTGCCCAGCACTGACACTGTGGACCTTCACTATTTTTCCCCTGATGATTTAATTCCATTTAGTTGTACACACTGTTTCTATTTCGCAACCACTCTTAATCCAACCATGTACCACTACTATACCACACTTGCAATAACTTTTTTCATCAGCTTATGTGGGGAACCTTATCACAAAGCTTTACTAAAGTCTTAATATACAATATCAACTGGATCTTCCGGTCAATGCAGTCAGTAAGTATTCCATAATTTCTAAAAGGTTTGTCTGACATGACCTACCCTTTCTGAAAACGTGCTGGGAGTCGTACAATACCTTGTTATCTTCTAATATTTTCTTATAATGACCTTTAGTTAACTTTTCCAGAACCTTTACAACCAGAGATGTAAGCTAACTGGCCTATAATTTCCAAATCTTCCTTAGCTACTTTCTTTATAGGCCAACATTGCTGTTTCCAGTATCTGGTTAGCATCACCAAATGTTGATAGATGCCTTTAAAAATCAAATTCAGTGCTTTTGCAATGCTGACTACCCTTTTCAGAATTCTACCATATATCCATCAGGCCTGCAGCTTACCTGGATAATATGGGTCTAGTAAAGATTTAATATCTTTTAGCTCAAATTCAAATTCTGTAAGTCTATTTTGTTTACGGGATAATGCATACAAGAACTTTATAGTCTCCAAACTATTAATATCTAATCTTTCATCAGTAAACACTGAAGCAAATAAGCATTTGAAAATAATTCCCAACTCCTTTATCAATCGTATTAAACTTTTCATAATTTCAATTTAGCCAATTTTATTTTAGTCCTTTTAAATTTAGAAAAGCTAAAAAACTTTGCCGGGTTCTTATTACTATTCTTGCTAAATTAATTTTTGCTTCTCTGCCTTTCTTATTTACTGGTTAAGTTCGTTTCTATTTTTCCTATAATTTTCTAAATCATCTTCCTATTACTCCCTTGAATATTTTTAAAACATTACGCTTTTCATTACTTTTATCTCTTATTCTCTATTCCACCAACAGGTTTTCTCTTCGCACCCTAATGACTTTTATCTTTAAAATACTGACTTTGAATTATTCATTAAAATTTGCTTAAAATGTTTCCACATAAAACAGTTTTGTCTTTAAACTCTTTATCCCAGTCAATTATACTAAGCCATGTCTCGTAATTTGGTTAAAATCAACATTTTCGGAAATATAAGATCCTGTTCATATTAACGTTGCAATTTGGGCCCAGAATATCACATTCTATTACATCTAATTTAATTATGGTCACTTAGACTAAATTCTCCTCAACTCTCTAACCTCATCCACCATACATTCATCGTTAGTTAATATTAGTCTAATAGTGCATCGTGTCTTGTGGGTTCATGGAACGCATCTGGACAAAAAGTTATCTAGTCTACATTTCATAAATCTGAACTACTATGGTCGTAATTAGAAAGGAATCACATTTTAATGCAGGAAAATTAAAATCACCCATTATGAATATACATTTTCTTTACTGTGGCATGCCGTCTCAATACAATTATCTTTACAATTTCTGAGTCTAATTCTTGATCTGGCCAGGGGTCTATAAATGCTCCTAATTCTAATATGATTTTTATTTAACATAGTGGATACTCTACCATACGATTCAATATCATGATTAGTTTTAAAAGTCGTCATTAATACAGATTGAATATTGCTTTTAATATAAAGCGCCACATCCCCACCTTCTTTTCTCTACGCTGGTATAATTAAGTGAATATCCGTCTATTTCATATCCCTGAAAGGAGTCTCATATAATTTTTCATTAACCCATGCCTCAGTTATGCCAATAATGTCTAGATTCTCCTCTTATGGTATAACTAATCAGCTCCTCTTTTTTATTTCTAAGGCTAATGACAATTGTGTTAAAGCATTTTATATTCGAAATGCTGTTATTTTTCATTGCTATCATCCTTATTTGAGCCTGTAACTAGTTTTTATATTATATCACTATATTATATTTAAAACACATATTATTTGTATCCAGATTTAGCCCATCCCCCCAACTTTAGCCTAGTTTTTTGCTAAACAAGTCTCCAACCTGGTGCTGAAAAAGCCCAACACCTTTACGACTCAAGTGAACGCCATTTGCTGCAAAAGATTTTATCCGAAGATTCCTACTCCACAACTCAAACCTATATTTTCTGAAAACATAAATTCTAATCCTTTCATTTACTAAAGCCCTACTCCCCCATTCCTGACCTGCACCTAACCTAGGTAAAATCCCAGGATTCAAATGCAGAAGCAGTAGAACAGGATTTTAAGGAGGCCCTTGATGGTTCTTTAGAAATTTAGTAATTTTAGTTAGGCCTTATCATCCTAGTTACTAACTTATGTTACTTAATATTATATTGTTTTTTTCCCAACCCTACATATGACTCATTTCTCATATGATCATATTTATTTCATGTACATTCTTCAGTTTTTACACTTCAAAGGTAAGAAGTGTAATGTTGAATAAACTTGGCATGTTTTTTTTTTTATTATTTACTCATGTTTATTTCTAATATGCTTATTTTTACAGTATAATTATATAGGTAAAAAACTGTTTATAATTCTTTATAATAAAGGAAATAAAAAAATAGAAAGTAACATAAAGTAGGAAATTATTAAACAAAAAAACAAAAAAAAACAGGAAAATCAATTGTTTTTTATTCATCATGTTTTTTTTAATAAAAAACATGTTTTTTTTTTAATAAAAAACGGTCGTTTTTTATTCACTTACATCTCTAGTACCACTCCACCTATACCACATTGCAATAACTTTTTCATCAGCCTTATGTGGGGAACCTTATCAAAAGCTTTACTAAAGTCTAAATATACAATATCAACTGGATCTCCTCGGGCAATGCAGTCAGTAATGTATTCCATAAATTCTAAAAGGTTTGTCTGACATGACCTACCCTTTCTGAAACCATGCTGGGAGTCATACAATACCTTGTTATCTTCTAAATTTTTCTTTTGACCTTTCAGTAACTTTTCCAGAACTTTACACAGAGAATGTAAGTAACTGCCTATATTTCCCATCTTCCTTACTACCTTTCTTATAAATAGGCACAACATATGCTGTTTTCCAGTCATCTGGTACCTCACCAAATGTTATAGATCGCTTAAAAATCAAATACAGTGCCTTTGCAATGCTTAAACTACCCTCTTGTTAATTCTTCATGGATTTTCTCTGTGTATACCTAACAAAACTTATCATAACCTGACTTAGAGGGCCTGAAATGAGACCTAACCTGGATGGATCAATATTAAAAAGTCTATGGGAGTTTTAGCAACTTTGAGAGGCTGTAACTTTTTTTTCTAAAGAGAGCGACGATTTTCATTTTCACTATTCTTCATTATTATTTTTTTTAAAGTATATCCTGTGATTTTCATAAAAATCGGGGATGACAACCCTCTGGGTAACAATGGCCCTTTTCAGAAGAAAATACCTTAGTAATAGCGCAGAGGGGCTTCACCCCCGATTTTTATAAAAATTGTAGGATATACCCTAAAAAAAATAAAAGTGAAGAATAAAAAGGAACCAAACACAGCAGTTTCTTTAGGAATACAGCCTCTCAAAGTTGTTAAAACTCCCATAGGATTTTTAATGTAATTTTTTTTTTGGTAATTGTTACCCAGAGGGTTGTCACCCCCGATTTTTATGAAAATCACAGGATATACTCTAAAAAAATAATAATAAAGAATGGTGAAAACGAAAATCGTCGCTCTCCTTAGGAAAAAAATTACAGCCTCACAAAAGTTGTAAAAAACCCCATAGGATTTTTTAAAAAAAAAAAAAAAAAATTTTTTTTTTTGAAAATCACAGGATATACTCTAAAAAAATAATAATGAAGAATAGTGAAAGCGAAAATTGGCAGTCTCTTTAGGAAAAAAAGTTACAGCCTCTGAAAGTTAAAAATTTTCCCATAGACTTTCTTATAATAAAAATTAGTGGGCCTCGTGCTCGTTTTAGGGCCATCCTAGTTCAGGTTATGATAAGATTTTGTTATTCTAATAGATTCATCTGTGTATACCTAACAAAACTTATCATAACCTGACTTAGAGGGCCTGAAATGAGACCTAACCTGGATCGATCAATATTGAAAAGTCTATGGGATTTTTAACAACTTTGAGAGGCTGTAACTTTTTTTCCTAAAGAGAGCGACAATTTTCGTTTTCACTATTCTTCATTATTATTTTTTTAGAGTATATCCTGTGATTTTCATAAAAATCGGGGGTGACAACCCTCTGGGTAACAATTACCTTTTTTTTTTACAAAAAAAAATAAAAAATAAAAAATAAAATTAAAAATCGCAGGATATACTCTAAAAAAATTAATACTGAAGCATAAAAAAACAAAACAAAAAAAGATTTCAGTCTTTAGGAAAAAAGTTAGTCTCTCAAATTTCAAAATTTTCCCATAGGCTTATAAAAAAAATTAGTGGGCCTCATGCTCGTTTTAGGGCCATCCTAGTTCAGGTTATTATAAGATTAGTTAAGTAGGCCTATACATAGATTTTCTCTGTATATATATATACAGTTGGTGTATGATGTGTTGTTTGGTGGAGGTGGAATGTTCAGAATTTGTTTGTAATATAGAGCTGGTGAAGAAGGAGGTTGTTCCAGTCTGTAGTGGATGGGGTTGGGGTGTTTGAGTTTTGGTAAAGATTTGTGTGCTTATCATGTCCAGGTGTGTGTCCATGGGTAGTATTTGGTTTCTTTGTGTAGGTATTGTTGTGGTGTAGTTGATGTACATCTTGTTATGATTCTGAGAGCTTTCTTTTGTGTTGTTTGGAGTTTCTTTTTGTTGTTTTTAGTCAGTAGTGTGTGCCAAGTTGGAGAGGCGTAGTTTAGAGTTGGATGAATGTATTGTTTGTATATGGTGGTTTGTCTGTTTGTTGTTTGTGAAGTCTGTGCCAGCGATGGTTCTTAGTATGTTCAGTTTCTTGTTTTTAGATGAAATTATGTTGTCTATGTGTTTTGTAAAGGGGAAATGAATGTCAAGTGCTACTCCGAGGATTTTTGTAGTTTTATTGAAGGGAATAGTGATGTTTTTAAGTAGACTTGGGGGGGGGGGGGAAATGCCAAGTTGGTAGTCATTGGTGATTGATGATTTGTTTGGTGAGGCGGACATTCTGTTTTCTGTTAGCCATATTTGAAGTTGATTGATGTATTGTTGCATCAGGTTTGTGGCAGTGTTTAGGTTCTGGTATGTAGTGGCTATGGTAATGTCATCTGCGTAGGTTGTTATGATTGTGTGGTCTATTTGTGGTTGTGGGAGGTTGGCTGTGAATAGGTTGAATAGTGTGGGGGATAGGATTGTGCCTTGGGGTACTCTGTTATTGATGTTGATAGTTCAGGATTTTGTATTGTTTGTTTGTATTTGTGATGTTCTTCCTGATAGAAAATTGGAAATCCAATTCTTTAGGTTAGTGGGTTTATTTGATTGATATTTTATGGATTAGGTTAGGTTTAGGTACTGTATCAAAGGCTTTATTAATGGTGA
>JABUQX010055233.1:17500-22500 GCA_015478945.1 Trachelipus rathkii
TTTTTTTGATGACCTGACCTGTCGTAACCTAACTTTAAGCATTTTTAATTTTTTATTTTAATTTGCCTTTAAATATTTTTATTTTTTTTCAATTTTTATTTTGCAATTGGTTTTTTAGTTTTTCCCCTAAATATTGAAAAGATATAAGGAAACGTTTATTTTTTATGGTGTAAGTGTTTAAAATTAGTTTAATAACGTACGATTATAATATTTTTTTGGAGTTTTTATTAAAAATTAAATAATTATTATTATATTTTTTTTTTTTTTAGTTCTTGCTTTACAATGTACGCTGAATTCAAATAATATATTAAGTTTTTATTTGTAGATATAGTGGTTTTTTTTTTTTAGATACACGAGGGGCACCTTAATTCTGGAGAACTGGCCCATATTTATATATTATATGTATATATATTTATATATATATTATATTATATATATATATATATATATACTATATTATAAATATATATTATGTATTATATTATATATAATTTTATATATTAATCGTATACTCTGGGGTCGGGGTGGGGTGGACGTTGGCACTTTAGTTACTTCGTCTCCCACTTTCCCCTAATGACTTTTTGGATTTTTTCCTAAATCAACGGCCCTTAGTAGGTTATAAGATCAAAAATAACTATTGTATTCTATATATAGTTTTAATTAAGTTTTGAAATAAAGATCATTTTAGACTTTAGTTTGAAGGGGTGATGGACCACCATTGTGGGGTGAATTGGGCCAATCTTTTTAAAATCCTCTTTTATGTATAAATTTAATTGTTCATTTACTTTTTAATTTTACTTAATTTACAATTTCTTAAATTCTATTTTTTTGAAATTTTAAAACTTGTAATAATTCTAAAATAAAATAAGATAAAAATTTGGTGGGCCCATTCACCCCATTTTTCCGTGGGACAAACAAATTTGAACTTTTTTTGAATATTCATTTTCCATA
The DNA here is from genome assembly GCA_015478945.1 of Trachelipus rathkii. Taxonomy (NCBI): domain Eukaryota; kingdom Metazoa; phylum Arthropoda; class Malacostraca; order Isopoda; family Trachelipodidae; genus Trachelipus; species Trachelipus rathkii. Next base: position 18,452 of record JABUQX010055233.1, read on the forward strand.
TAATTTTCATTTTTATTTTTAATTTTTACTTATATATTAAGTAATTATATATTATGGTATAGTTTAAATTAGCTTTCTAGGTAATAAAATGTTAATAATAGCTACTAAAATAAGGAATAAATGGTGGCCATAGTTTTCTTCACTAACCATTTTTTATTGGGGGGCATATAGGGGGCAAGTTAGGCAGCGTTTAAACCATATGCACTGTTTTTGGAACAACAATTTAGTTTGCCAGTTTAAGGCTAACATACCTCAACTGTAAACACTGAAAAAATATATAATTTAAAATTCTCAAACTTTTTTAATCAAACTTAGATAACAAAAAAAGGTCGCGATTTTTCAAATGTAATTCTATTAAAAGGACATATTTATAGTAACACTAATTTATTATATTATATTTTTTTAAAATTAAAAAAAATCTCTAGAATTAAAGATAATCTAAATAAATTGTAAGTACTAACAATAAATAAGCAAAATATATTTTTTTTTTTTATTTAGTCCACCCGCGACGCTATATAAGCTGCGGATAATCGTATCGGCTATTCCGGGCTAATTTACTATCCGTATGGCTGGATATCCGGTTTAAATTCCGCACGGGATATCGGTATCTCGGCTATCCGGCTTAAATCACTATCCGCAATCCTAATATTAATATAGTATTTTGTGGTTCAGACGACCCAAACAACGAGCTTTCTCATACTACGAATGGGTTTAATATTATTATACATCCATGGGGGTGTCTGGCTCATATTTTAGATGTATAAAAGAAACTATATATTATAATATGGTGGGAATAAAATTATTCTTATTTTACTGATGGCGTAAAGGCAAAATTTAAAAAAAGGGTTTGAATAAATATTCAGTCAGAAATAATAAAAAATCATATGGCTATAAAAAGATTGTCCTTATTATTATATATAGTCCTATATGTTAACTATTAAATTAAATGCTGTTAAGATATTTAGTTCTTGGAGAGTCGCAGAAAGATAGTTATAATCACATTTGAGGATTCAAACAAGATAATATGGGGGAAACATAACCTTTTAGAAGGTGTTATGGACCATAGAGTAGGGAAATGACAACAGTGAATGGGGTCCAGTCAAGGGCAATCAATGAAGATGTGAACAGTTTGCAGGGCATGGCGACAGCAAAATTTGCAAAGAAGGTAATCCTGTGACATGTAGTGGCTTTGAGTGATGTTGGTGTGGTCAATGCGGAGGCGTGCAAGTATCACCTCAGGTATGCACTTCTGTCTGTGAGAGTAAGACATACTTACCCAATGTTCGGCTTTTAACACTTTTCTAAGTTTTCGCCTCACCTCGCTGATCACTCGCCCAACATTCCTGCTAATAAGACTCAGAGCCCTGTCAGAGAGCAGGCTAATAATCAGTTGATGAGAGGCAACCTTGTGGAATGTTATCCGAAAGGTACCTAGAACAGTTCTGGAAAGAGGAGGCGACCATTCTGTCCTCTACATCCGCGATTTCACTGCAAGTTACATCTCCATGTGAGAGGGGATCCAACATTGTGTAATTTGTTTCTTGCGAGAGAGGAGCTGCCAAAGAAATTGTTGTACAGCAGATACCATTGTGCTTTAGAATAGGGGGCTTTAAGTGCTTGGAGGGTGATGAGTGAATCTGAATAAATGACATGAGTGGTCTTGGTTAAGGAATGAAATTCGAGAGAGGGGAATCAATTATAGCCATTAATTCTGCCATAAAAATTGAAGCATGAGGAGAGAGAATTTGCGATCAGGGAAGACAACAGACGCACCCAAACCCGTCAGTAAACACATGTAAATCCACCGTGAACTGCGGAATGAGATAGGAATGAGACCTTTAACAAAGCAGCAGAGTGGCAAGATTTTGGAGAGAGATCAGGGCCGGTTGGAGCAGGAAATAGCCAAGGTGTATACCTTTCATCATAAGAGAACGGCAGAACCTTTTGCAAAGTAATGTTGAAGTTAAGGATGTTATAAGCTGTTTGCAAATGGCTAGTAAGAAGGATTCTGAGGTATCTCCCACAGAATCTGTGTTAGAGCAGGCAGTATTGGGGTTTGAAAGCGAAGATCACTTGTACACATGATGTATTCACTTTGAAGAGAGAGTGGCATTACATCGGATTCAACTTCAAGGCTTACCCGGGTGGCCGATCAGAAGGCTCCAGTGGAGATACGGATTGCCTCATTTTGGATTGGATCTGACAAGTGTAGTAGAGTTGGGGAGGCCTGACCATATACTACACAGCCATGTCGCTGATTTAGGCGATGTAGAAACGTAAAAGGGACTTGCGATCAGCACCCCAAGATTTTGAGGTGAGACTATGTAATAGGTCAAGCATGTGATAGGTTGTTTTCAGGAGTTTAATGTGCTGTGTGTATGTTTAGTTGTCTCCAAGAATGAGTCCTAGAAATTTGACTTGTGAAGCTACAGGAATGGAGGAAGGTGGCAGGTTCTTTGATTTCCTTTTTTCCTGAAAAGTACTACTAAGGTTTTAGTGGGTGACCGAAATCAGCTAACGACTGGAGACATAATGTTGTGAAAATATCCCAGAGCTACGTTGAAGTTAATCCGTTCAAGAAATGGCAGCCTGGCAACCGCCAATATATTAGCACAAGATCATCAACATTAGAGAGAAATTTAATTGGACCATTGGCATTGAAAAAAATTTAGAAAAAAAAGTTTTGAACAGCTCTGGTCTAGCTACGCCTTAAGTAAATTAATACACTTAAGACACTGCCCTGCGGAACACCTTCATCCAGAGTAAAGTGGAGTGATAAAACAGAAGGCACCTAACCTGGATGGATCTATTTAACAGAAGGCACTTAATAAAAAGATGGAACTGCCCTCAGAATCCGAGCGAGTGGAGTTTAAGGAGAACCCCAGTTCTCTATGTTGTGTCATAAGCTTTTTCAAGGTAAAAAGAAAAAAAACACCAAGAACTATCTCACCAGTTGTGAAGGCTTCCCGGATGTCATGGTCCAGTTTTAACAAGGGATCCGCGGTAGAACGATTTTTTGCGGCGATAAGGGGAGTGTGGGGCGTATTTATAGTGGAAAACCCCGGAAAGAAGAATGTAGAGGTTTTTTTGATGCCCAAGAATGCAAAGAAAGAAAATAAAACAGTTCCCATAAGTAACCCTTAAAACAAAATGAAAAGAAACTGAAAAAAACGAAGATCTACCTACTGTAACAGTAACAGCGTCTGTGTCCCAAATTAGGAGAAGATCAGGCCTTCTACTACAGGAGGATTCCATTTGTTGGAGCTGCCCGTCTGGTCAAATTAACGTCTGTGGGTATTTCACGTTGGAGGAAGAAGAAAAAGCCGAATCGTCGTCATACATAACAAATGATGTTATTCAGAGAGAATAAGATTCAGAAAACAAGGAGGTTAAAAGAAAGAGGAATGAACAAGTAGGTTTATTCAGGATATAAGGATATATAATTAAATATTATATACAAAAGAATCTGTAGATTTGGAAACCGTAAATAATCTGGTAGATTCGGTCGGAAAGAAGAGATCGACGATAAACACTAGTTGAATTGTCTATTGACAAAAATCGAGATCTTGGAAACTATATTCAACAGAAATAGTTGACTCGATAAGAAACTTGGTTCGGTATGAAATAATTGTTCAGCGCTGCAAAAAACACTGAGCAAGCTGAATTATGAATTATAAAAGCGTGAAGAGACTCAATAAAATGAAGTCTAATTCTTAATTTGTCTCTGGAACGGCGAATAATTATTTGAGAACTTGTCACCCTTTTGTGAGTCAGCGATGAGGGTAATAGAAGAACCCAAATTAGCAGCGAGGTAATAGAAAATCTCAAATTAGCAATGATACGGTGATGACGTTTGGGGTTCACGCCCCCAACTAGCGCCTGAAATATAGTGTAAAACATTATATTTTCTGTTATTGAAATATGAGGTGCTAATTATATGTTGTTTAAACGGAAACTGGAAATAGATCATACCCTTAGAAATTATTTTCTTTAACTTGTAAAGTGCTATAAAATATAATACAATAAAAATAATAAATAAATAAAATCTT
>JABUQX010055233.1:27500-30000 GCA_015478945.1 Trachelipus rathkii
CACGAATTTCCTCTGTCTGTATGTCTCTCTCTCTCTCTCTCTCTCTCTCTCTCTCTCTCTCTCTCTCTCTCTCTCTCTCTCTCTCTCTCTCTCTCTCTCTCTCTCTCTCTCTCTCTCTCTCTCTCTCTCTCTCTGTGTTAGTGTGTGTGTGTGTGTGTGTGTGTGTGTGTGTGTGTGTGTGTGTGTGTGTGTGTGTGTGTGTGTGTGTGTGTGTGTGTGTGTGTGTGTATGTATTCCTTGTCAAACTTTTGGCTCTTATTGGAGCGAAATGAAAATGGAATTTAAACTTTGAATCCCAACTTAAATGCTAGTAAATTTATCGAACTTTCTTCTAATGGAATATAAATTATTCTAAAAATTTGATTTTAATCTCAGATTTTAGTCAAAAACTTCAGACTTGAATTTTTTTTTAAATAAAAGGCTTTTTTTCACGAATTTCTTAAACTTTTCATTCTTTTCAGCAGTTATTTGTGTTTTCCTTGATATTTTTTAGTTTTATAGATCCAGGTCGTATTTGATTGAATTTTTCATCTTTGAAATGTTTTTTTCATAGATTCCTATCATATTTGCCTTCCCATTACTATCTTTATTTTTATTTCTCTCTCATTTTTTATTTATAACTATGATTCTCAGTCAATATTTAAATATGCCTTTTAGGATTTTTTCCATTTATTTTCTTCTAAGATTTTTAGAATTTTTTGTTTTTTTTTTATTTTCTTATTCTTAACTTCCAAGGGACTTTTACCTGTCTCCTGGCTTACTGCTTGACTTCTTTCTTTCATTCCATCTTCCACTTTATTATCTATTCATCATTCATTACCATCATCTTCGTCTCCTCTTTTAATTCCTCGAGACAGCCCTTTTAAATGCCTCCCCTTGTGAACACCCCAATTAAGGGAAAACTATTCAGACCAGTTGGGAAATTAGGAAGAAGAAAGATATTCAGGATGGGTAAAAAGGTCGAATCAGATTTTATTAAAAAGCAAGCAATGCCAAAAAACAGTTTAACAAAATAATAAAAAAGTAGGAAAAGAAAAAAAATGAAATCTGATTTAAAAAATATAAACACACTAAAATTTAAAAAAAAGTAAAATAAAAGATAAATTATAAGAAATTAAAAAAAATGAAAAAAATAATGCAGATTAAAACAAGTAAATGAAAAATAAATCAATTAAACATGAAAAAAAGATGTTAAAAAGAGATGACATAAAAAACTAAATAAAATGTGAAAATAATAATAATAATAATAATAATAATAATAATAATAATAATAATAATAATAATAATAATAATAATAATAATAATAATAATAATAATAATAATAATAATAATAATAATAATAATAATAATAATAATAATAATAATAATAATAATAATAATAATAATTTTCAAATATTATAAGCAGGACTATAAAATATATATTTGAAAATTGAAACTATAATATTTTTAATGTTCAAACACAACATAATAAATTTTACTGATATAATTATTTTTCTTTTTTAATAGTAAAGGATTAAGTTTATAAATGGGAAATCGTGTTGAATAAGCATAAATTTGAGAAAATTAATCTTAAAAAAAAAGAAAAAATCAAATTGAATTTTCTTGGCAAAGAGTAATTATGTTGTTAAAACTAATAATATTTCTTTAAGAAAGAATTTAAAAATAAAATAATAAAAGACACCTTCACAAATCTTATTTCTTGATATTTAAAAAGTCATTTTCCATGTTTAAATTGGTTTAAAGTATTTGAGATAAGATTCTGATAAAGAGAAAAAGAAAATTCCCTTTCAAAGTCAAGCAACTTTAATAGAAGCGACTTTAGGTCAATAGTAAATATGGAATTGAACAACTAAAATTAGTGACTAGAAATTAAAGATTAATATTTATTTTATTATTTGATTTCTATTTTTAATTTTGTCAACCTGCTAGACAATTTTAGTAACATTATATTAAAAATGAAAATTATTTGTACACCACTGATATATATATATATATATATATATATATATATATATATATATATATATATATATATATATATATATATATATATATATATATATATAATATATGTTAATATTTCTTTATATATACATATATATATATATATATATATATATATATATATATATATATATATATATATATATATATATATATAACAAGATATATATATATATATATATATATATATATATATATATATATATATACATATATATATACATATATATAATATATATATATATATAACAATATAGATAAGCATATAACATATCTTTATATATACTATATATATATATATGTATATACATATATATATAGCAACCAGCAACAACTCTTCTTTGCTGCTTTCTTCCTCATAACTTATATATATATATATATATATATATATATATATATATAAGAGAAGAGAATTAAAATAAATTCAACTACAAATTGTAGAATTTCCGATGACGTTAAGATGACGTCATTGTTCCTATTCCATTAAAGGGAAGAA
>JABUQX010055233.1:45000-50000 GCA_015478945.1 Trachelipus rathkii
AAAATGGGGAAAGGAAATCATAGAAAGAAAAGGTTAAGGTAAAAATTACGAGGAAAATAAAATTCTCTGGGGATTTATGAAGGAAGCAATAGAAAAAATTCTTTGCAGAGAATATTGAAATTATGCCTGAGAATCATATTGATGATAAAAAACGAATGAGAGTGTGAAGAAGAACAATGAAAGAATGGGATGGAAAATATGACAAAAATTTATCAAAGAAACGTTTCAAAGAAAAAGTTCAAAGAAACATGAGTTGGATTTTTAGGCTTAAAAACATCAAAGAGAAAGAATGAGTCGAAGAGAATCCAAAACCCAAAGACTTTCTCAGCAATAAAGACAATATAATTAGACCTTTTTTGGGAGTACAACTGCATTGAACCTTATCTTGTACACTTGTCATAGAGAACTGAAATGAATTACCCTACATGTAAAGTATTGAATATTTTTTTATGAAAATATAAGAGAATATATTTTATAGTAAAGGAGAAAAAAAATTAGAATGTGTGAATTTGAAAAAAGTCTCTTTAACAATATATTTTAGCATATTTATTTTCCTTAATGAATACCTTATTAATGACTAATTAAATTATTATTTAATGTTTATAATTTTTACTAGTTGTAATACGATTATGAATTATTTAATTATTAATTATTATTATTATTATTATTATTATTATTATTATTATTATTATTATTATTATTATTATTATTATTATTATTATTATTATTATTATTATTATTATTATTATTATTATTATTATATTATTATTTGTTATTATATTATTATTTATTATTAATTATTATAGTATTATATTATTATTATTATTATTATTATTATTATTATTATTTTTATTATTATTATTATTTAGTTCGTAGCCAGGAGGGGGATTTTTTTTGTGACGAGGCTCTTAATTTTAATTTATAAAAATAATAATTAAAGCAAATAAATTGTTTGTTAATAGAAATAAGGAAAACATATTTGGGGTTCGCGATGATTTCTAAGGTTTAGTGGTTGTGAATCTCCAGCGAGGACAATATTTCGATTGTTATAATAAATAATAACTTTATGATTGGATAAGAATGTGATGGTGCAGCAGCAATGAAAAATGTTTTAGAGGCTCTAAATCTGTCGAAAATATCCAGCGTCATTATAAGTTTATTGCAGTTCATATCCATAGGGAGCACAACTCCTAAGAAATTATTGGCAGCACGAAAAGAACTGGGTACTGTTTTTGATAATCAAGGCTGACAACTATTTTAATAGAAAAACATTGAAAAGAATTTTCCTGAGACAAAATGAGCAAAACTAATACAAATGTGAGAAACAAGGTGCGGATGGGAAGTTGCGATTTAGAGAAGTTTTTTAAAATAATTGTTGAATCTTTAGAGGAAGTTGAAATAGATCAAGAAATTGAACCTTCTTTAAAAAAACTCATTTTTCGGAATTTGTAATCACGAACGAATTGATTTAGAAGTTTAATTATGACTTCAACTTCATTCTCTTTCATACTTCTTTTATACTTCCATCACATACTACATTACAATCTCCATCATTAGTGACAAAAACTGCTCTTAATCATATTAAAAATATGATGTTTGTTTTGAAATATTTTAGTGTAAACATTGTTGAAATATTTTCAAGCATTTTGGAAGTTGCAACAGAACTTTTTCCTGTTAATGAAGCAATGGGAATGCCGCGTGTCAGAATCAATGTAAAATGAAAGGACTTAAAACAATTGCAATTTTTTTTCTTGATGATTTTTCAAACCATTTAGAGAGTAAGCTCGTAAGCCATAGATCCATACTTACTAATCTTAGTACATTCCATCGATACCTATTTAAAATTTTAAGAATTTTATTAATATATTTGATCTATAATGCCACATTTGGATTGTGAAGGAGTTTAGCATCCATCTCACTCACAAAGTGCACTCCAAAAAGATATTTCACTACTCTGAAAAGACTCAAAACATATTTTCTCAATTCTACAGGAGAAGAAAGACTAACAGAACTGCTTTTAAATGTTCATCAAAGCTACATCAACTGTTCATCACAGTCACACAATATAAACGGAGGAAGATATCAATCAGTTTGTTGTTAAGAGAGGAAGAGGAATATTTTATATATATATATATATATATAAAATAACAGCTTTTTTAGTATTTTGAAATTGTTATTAATGGTAGATTATTTATTAATTTTTATTCAAATATCATATATATATATATATATATATATATATATATATATATATATATATATATATATATATATATATATATATATATATATATATATATATATATATATATATATATATATATATATATATATATACTTAATTCAACCTCCAGCCCCCGAAAAATATTCTGGCTACGGCCTTGATAAATATTATTATTATTTTTATTATTATTATTATTATTATTATTATTATTATTATTATTATTATTATTATTATTATTATTATTATTATTATTATTATTATTATTATTATTATTATTATTATTATTATTATTATTATTATTATTATAGAATCAAATATTATGCAAATTTTAAGACTATTAGTAAACAAATTAACCGAAACATCTAATTTAAAAAATGATTCTATGAGCAAAGCTAATTTCAAAGGTAATAGAAAGCAAGGGCAAAGCCTCTTAAGAACACTTTACTTTTATCAGTTAAAGTGCTTCTAAATTGGTGCTTAATTAATGAGCTAAGCTTAATGATCTCTTCAAATCTCTTTTAATCTTTTAAGAGTTGAATTTTTTATTTTTACATCAAGGTTAGCTTCAAATTAATTGCCTTTGAAATTAAATTTTGTTATAAAAAATTTATAATTTTCATAGCTTATTTGCTAATACTTGTCTTTAACCTTTGTTGTTAAATGTTGAGTATTTTAATCGTATTCATTGACAAAAAATTCCCTCCTAACATTATTATTATTATTATTATTATTATTATTATTATTATTATTATTATTATTATTATTATTATTATTATTATTATTATTATTATTATTATTATTATTATTATTAAATAATTTTTTTGACCTAAGATAATCATTATTTAATGGATTAATAGTATTGAGTAAAAGAGACTCCCAAGATTCTGCCATCCTTTTCAGATCGATCGAAAGAATAGCTTTAACTTTTCAAAATAGTTACCATAGTGTATTAATATATTTTATATGTAATCTATGTAGTTACCTAGAAGAAATGTGTGTATTTATAATAATTTATTACGCGTACAGACTAAATCATTTTTAAAGATTTTAGAGCTGTCAAATAACATCAATAGTATTGATTAAATTGAAAACGTCAAGAGCACGAAATTTAATATTAAATTTTCTTGAAGGAAAACTTGGCAAACATCACAACTTCTCTTAAGAGTATTTAGTATAAATACATCTTGAAGGAGCTTCTTTATGGCTCGATCAAATTACATCCCTTTATAGATATTGTACGAAAAACGAAGACTAACAATAATTATCAATGCAGTCTTTTGAGATCGAGGATAGCTACATGGAAGATCTTCATTACGTATCCTTTTGAAATTCGGAAAAAATGTCTTCAACAGTGAAAAATTCTCAACATACATATTTGTGCAGCGCAAAACATATTTGATAAAACAATTGCACAAGTTACTAATATACTTCTACAGCGCACCTTTTTGTGCGCAACAATACAAATTTACAGCACATCTTCACATGTTAATAATACATCGCAATTTGTTAACACAGCTGTGCACACTACCAACACGCTTGGGCAAGTTAATAACTTTCTCTACACGCTAATATCAAGTCTATGTTGTCTATAACTTCTCTCATGTTAATAATTTAATAATGCAATTAGTGATCTATGCCAATTTAATTGAATGAGTCGGCTTTCGAATGACGTTCAAGGAAGTAATAAATTTACACTTCGAAATCATGCGTCATGCAATAATTAAAATGTTATCAACATTAATAATAATAATAATAATAATAATAATAATAATAATAATAATAATAATAATAATAATAATAATATAAAAAAAATAATAATAATAATAATAAAAAAAAAATAAAAATAAAAAAATAAAAATAAAAAAAATAAAAATAAAAATAAAAATAAAAATAAAAATAATAATAAAAAATAAAAATAAAAATAATAATAAAAATAATAATAATAATAATAATAATAATAATAATAATAATAATAATAATAATAATAATAATAATAATAATAATAATAATAATAATAATAATAATAATAATAATAATAATAATAATAATATTAATAATAATAATAATAGACAAATAATAATAGATAAATAATAATAAATAAATAATAATAAATAAAAATTAATAAATAATAAATAATAAAATAGATAATAAATAATAATTATAAATTATCAAAATAATTATAAATAATAATAATAATAATAATAATAATAATAATAATAATAATAATAATAATAATAATAATAATAATAATAATAATAATAATAATAATAATAATGAATAAAATAATAATAAATAATAATAATTAATAATAATAAATAATAACAAATAATTATAATAAATAATAATAATAAATAATAATAAGAAATAATAATAATAAATAATAATAACAAATAATAAATAAATAAATAAATAAATAAATAAATAAATAAATAAATAAATAATCTTCACTTCGCTTCACTTCACTCCATTCCCCAGAAGTAGACCAGAGGTCCGTCAGAACAACCAGTGACTGATTGTGGGGTTTCACGAGCAAAATTTTTTAAACCACCGGCTTGCTAGGCATTTCGTCGCTACTGGCAACCCTTCCCTTTTATCCGCGCTTGGTACCATCATTTATTGCTTATTAGCAATAGATGTTAATACAAAGGCCTGTCTACAAAGACTTTTTGCGGTCACATATGTATGTTTATAATCCGTATGCCGAAGAGTATGAGGATTCGATGTTCTAAATAATGTTAATAATGTTAGCTAATAATAATAATAATAATAATAATAA
>JABUQX010055234.1:0-17500 GCA_015478945.1 Trachelipus rathkii
CCCTTCCTAGAATTCTATATACACCACCCACTGCTCTTTAAACCTTTGTTTATATTCTTCCTTAACATCCTACTTTGTTAAGAAGTAATTTAAAATTAAAATTAAGTTAGTATAATACTGAGCCATTAGCTCTAAGAGATATTAGGCCTACCTTTATTTCTGGTTAACTGCATATTTCCCCTTGGCCCTATAGACTACAGCTAAGCTTTAATATGGAAAGTTATTAAAGATTACTTATTTTTTTCAACTGGTGTTCTAACAGAATTAGTTTACTTCTCTTGTGATCAGCGGGCATTCTTAGTGGTGATAACAGTTACACAATGTATTTTGGGTGAATTGAAAGATATTACGGCGGTGGAATCACGGTCAGTCAGTAGCTAATATAAATTAAGATTTTATGCGCTGGATAGGATCTTCTCTTGTGATTATTAGTAATATGTAGAGGGAACTCGAAATCCGTATGGTCAGAAGGCTGACTACTGGTGTAATAGTCTGCCATTTAATTTACTTGTGTTTTTAGAGAATGCATACGAATGTGTTGTGTGAAGAAGAACGAGGAGAATCTGGCTTTTTAAGAACGGGAGGTGATGCTTGCACACATACGGTGTAATCCGATGAAAGAAAGTATACATTTGAGGTATGGTAGAAATTGCGGATTAGCGAGAAGTGTGTTTAGTGTTTTAAGAAAACAGAGGAGTCTAGTAGGATGCCGGCGAGGAGTCCGGCTAGCTGGGACTATTATCTTAGGCGTAGACGATATCTAGGATAATAATGTGTATTTACACTCTAGGAGTTGACACGCATGCAGACGAGGAGACAAAGGATACGAAGTAGCCGGAATAGGATAAGAATATCAGAGAGGTCTGCAGAATAAATAAAATGCGGAAATGAACGATAGTTACCAGGCAATACGAGAAACTATAGTTTAAAAGATCTGAGGCATGGTTCTGAATAGCATATCAAAATTATTCAAGCCTCTGTGACCTGTATAAAATATTAATAATAAATCCCAAAAATCCCTGGAAATTAAACTTAAGTATTCACAGTAAAAGACAGGTTGATACTGCTCCTTCCACGAATGGGAGCCATGGAGGTCATGGTGCTCAATGAGTAAATAATTAAAGATATGATGATCTTTCTAACAGTGGAAGATTTGATATCAAATTGATAAAATAAGATTGAGGAGAACAGCGAACGCCATTTCGCACATAAGTACAAATATTCGCCATTAGATGAAAAACAAAATGTAATTAGAATAAAATTATCAAGTTCATTAAACAATCAATGAGAAGTATGTTCATTTATTACACAGATGCCAGAGTGAGTGATTATGCCGTCGGATTATGGAAATAGAGAAGAGAGCAATTGGTACTACTTAAATACAAAATGTTTAAGATTTCAGATGTTGATATGGTATAGCAATGTAACAAACAAAAAAAGAGGAATCAATCGATAACTAGATAATAGCAAGGTCAAGAGATTATTATATCTAGGGTCTGATATATAGGAGAAATTGATTTCAGAATTAGATGAAAGACTTTAGTGAGGAAGAAAGGTGCACGATTTCTGGATTAATTACCAGGAATAAAGGTTTTAAAGAGAGAATGCAAGGATAAAAGAGAAAATGGAAAGGACTACGGAACTTTAGGTGTAAAGTGAAAGATTAGGAATTTTGTTTTTCAGAAAAATATTAGGCATTTTTTGGATTTTTGGTGGAGAAGAGTTATTTATGGATTAGAGGATACTTTTCTAGCAGCGGATGGAGTTTTCACCTTATGAGTCGAAACAAGGTGTTTGGCTTATTAGGGCACACATAATTGGAGACTTTGTTTAGCAAGAATAACTAATTACACAGTTGGGGGTGATGGGGAAAAAACGCGCTAATATAAGTGAGATTACAAAAATTATTATATATTCATATGTACGCGCTTATACCAGCTGGGCCAGAATGAATATATAAAAAAGTGGATGCTAGGAGGAAAGATAGGATTTTATTTTGCAATTCTTGCGATATTTATGAAATATATATTTTTTTTGTCTCAATAATATATATATAATTATAATAAATATATATATATATATAAATATAATATATATATAATAATTATATATTATATAAATCATATATATATCGATTTATTTTTAATTATTCCAGAGTGACGGGCGAGAATGGAAACCTTTTCAACGGCACTTGAGAATATTACCTTAAAAATTTATAATTGTAACTTTTCTATAACTTTAAACATTTGTATGGATTTCACCTATGAATAGGTTTTGAAATGGCAATTTTAGGGTGCTAAAGACATCACATTCTTTCATACTAAAATACAAAGATTAAAGAAGTACTAAACAATAAAAATATGCAGCAAAGGGTGATCTACAATCGAGACATAATCAATTTACTTTTAGCACCTAAATATGCTCATCATAGCCTTCAAGAGAATCTATAAGTAAATATAGTATTTTTATATATATCTCCTATTCATAAGTCTACAGAATATCGTAAATTCTTTGACTAATAAACTTCAAAGTGTAGTAAACATTCACTCATCGAAGGACCAAAATCCTATGATACTTATATTGAAAAACTGAAAAAAGTGAGAACGCGTAATATAATCAACATTTATTCTCATACAACAAAAGACACGTAAGAGGGAAAGAATCAGGGAGCGCTGTGAAGGGATGGGTTGCACCCTTTATAGTTGGTATAAAAAGTCATTTATATTTAAAAAATTCTGTATTAAAATGAGACATGAACTTAAAACTATCAATAAAGATATATAGAAGTCACGATATCGGTATTGATATAGCTACTATATGTTCAAATAAATCCATTTATCACGCAATATCAATTAGTAAGAGCGGAGGCATATTTTAATAAGACGTTCACTGCGCCCGCTAAGATTCAAGATTTTCGTATCTCTAAATTATTTGTATATACGATTAAGTTGAGAGGACGCATGCCACAGTAAAGAAAAAGAGAAAATATACAGTGCGATAAAATGCGATGATTTTATAAATTTTGCGCTCGACAATTTAAAACCCATAATTAGGAGAGATGGGAGCACACTCTGGTCTATTACATGGCGGGCCCGACTCAGTACACGTATCCCAGTAACTTATAATAAATTATTTTACCTAGATAACTTTTTTGTAAGCTCCAGATGGTCCAGTGAACCAACATACTATCAAGAGCAAAAGAGGCTCGTCTAGATTTCCTATTTAGTACCTCACATATTATAACTAACCGAGAAAAGATCATGAGTGAGGAGCAACAAATGAAATTCGAGTTATAAGTTGGAAAGAAAGGAACGAGTTAGTCGAGGACTGGCACAGTTAGAAAAACAGTTTAGAAATTATTCATGTCAGCACTTTAATTATATAAAATATGTGATATCTGGGCCCAAATTGCAAGTTAATTAAGGAAAAGGAAGATTTTAATTTCCAAAATGGTGAATTTTACACAAATTTACGAGACAATATATGCTTAGTATTAATTATTAACTGACTGGGATATTTATAAAGAGTTTAAAAGACACAAAACTGTTTTTAAATCATTAGTGGAACATATTTAAGCAAATTTTAATGAATATATATGATATTATCAGTATGTTTTAAAGATAAAACATTAGGGTGGACAAAAGAGAAAACTTACTGTTGGTTGGATGGAATAGAAAATGATAATAAAAAAACAGAATAAAAAATTATGAACCGAAAAAGGGCAGCTATTTAACAATATACGATGAAAGTACAAAGGTAAGACTGAATTTCAGAAAATTATAGGAAAATAATACGAACACTTTACATTAACTACATTTAGATCTAAATAAGAAAAAGGCAAGAGAGAGGCAGAAATTAATTTAGCAAGGAAAATATAGTAATAAGTAAATAACAAAAAAGAAGTTTTTTAGCTTTTATATAATTTAAAAGTTAATGAATATGGAAAATTGGATACCCTAAATTAATAAATTTGCATCAAAATTTAGTGGTTCAGATAAGGAGATTTGGAGTCATTCATATATTTCAATGCTTTATTATTTGCTTCACAGTGTTTACTTGGGAAGGAATAAGATTAGATATAATAAGTTTGGAGACTTAATAGTTCTTAGTATGCCAGGAAACAAATTAGTCACAGACTTACAGATTAGTTAGAATTTATTATTAGCTCACATAGTAATTTATTTAACAGTTTTATTAGACGCTATCTATTACCAGTACAAAGCTGCATGAGTACGTTTAGCCCTTTCAAAATTCTGAAAAGAGGGTAGTATTCAAGCATTGCAAAGGACAACTGAATATTTGATTTTTAAGCGGATCTATAACATTTGATGTTGAGGAATAACCTATATAAGATGATCATAGGAAAACAGATTAATTGTTGTGCTAATTATTATTAAAGTATATAAAGCAGTTAAAGGTAGTAATTTGGGAAATTATAGGCCAGAATTTAGCATTTACATATAATACTCTGGAGTGATCTATGTATACCGAGAAAATATTATGAAGAATATAAGAGAAATATTTAGAAGATAACAAGGCTAATATAGTAATGACTCCCAGAACACGGTTTTATACAGAAAGGGATAGGTCCATAGGTCAAGACAAACTTTTAGAATTTAAAATGGAATACATATAAACTGAGACTAGCATATGATACCGATAGTTAGATCCCAAGTTGATATTTAGTTATAATTTATGACTTTAGTAAAGCTTTTTGATAGAGTTATCCCCATAGCACATAAGCGCCTGATGAAAAGTTATATAATGCATTAAGTAGGTATATAGGTGGAGTGGTTAACATATATGGTCCGCGAAATTTAATTAGAAGTGGATATTGTGCCGAGAATACACGCAAACTAGTCTGTGATACCAACTACATGAGAGAATAAGAATACGCTCACTCATTGGGAAAATAAAGATGATAGAGGTACGTCGTTCCCATTCAAGGAGTTTACAGACAATTGCAGGAGGGCCCATTACCTATTGTTTCCTAATCTAAATTAAATAGGACAATGAATATTAGACCAGAGCGATTAAATGCAGGTCTATAAAGATACAATATAGAACAGAATGCAATAATAATAAGTGGACCAAAAACTCTAAATATATTATCAAGTTATGAGAATAAGTAGAAATGAGATACATATAAAGATTCAAATGATCTCGATAAACTCTTGGGTGGGCAGATTAAGTGGCAAATGAATTTTTATTAATAAGAAAAGTGATAAGGTTCTTCCAACCTTAGGATTATACTATCAAATAATAAATAGTTTAT
Source organism: Trachelipus rathkii (assembly GCA_015478945.1). Classification (NCBI taxonomy): domain Eukaryota; kingdom Metazoa; phylum Arthropoda; class Malacostraca; order Isopoda; family Trachelipodidae; genus Trachelipus; species Trachelipus rathkii. The sequence continues at coordinate 5,276 of JABUQX010055234.1, forward strand.
AACTACACGTATGAATATAGGGAGTGGGCTTTGAGTATTCTGGTGGACACGAAAAAAGATTATTTAGGTGTGATTATAAACGTATAATTGAAAGTAAGCTAAAATCAAATATTTCGATAAACTTAGAATAAATGTTATAAATAAAGTAAAATATGGACCATAAATAAATCGCAATGTTACTGCTACAATGTAATTTAAATTTATTTAAAGTATAAATTAATAACTGATAATATACAATAGCTATGTTTAGGCCTTAAGTATATAGATGTAATTGGTGCACAGTTTGGGCCCTTTTATTTAAAGAAAGAGACTTAGAAATATGTCTCAGAAGAGAGTGGGCAACGTAGAGCAACCAAGGATGATTTCATGGTTTTGATAGAGGTAAAGAAGCTATGAGGAAGAAGGACTTGACGGAGTATATGGAAATAAGGTTTAACTGATAGAAAGTGCGATTTCTCAGAGGGACATGATAAGTCAATACAAGTCTACAAAATATATTTACATCTATTAAGATAATATTAAAAATATATATAAGCAGACCTAAAATAAATTTTTTCACATTATAGTATAAATTTGAGACAGTGATGAACCAGGGGAGCTATTAAATAAGAAAACTTAAGAAGAAAGCATTGACCAAATCTAATTAGATATAAGAAAGCATGCATATCAGTATATTATAGGGTTGTTATAAATTATTTATGGATTATAGTCTGACCCAGAGGAGGTATTGTATGTAGTAGTGACTCGATTGCAACAATTTAAGAAACGGTTAGATTTTACGTTTTTATGGAATGCGGTTTGGGTATCATTATAAATAATATTTGACAAATAGCCAAATATGCGCAGGGTTTTTTATAGTATATACGTCATTTATATTAAGGTTAAAGATAAATGGCATTGATTGTGACCAATAACATTAGTTTATTAATTAACTTTAGCATGTGGATGTTGGTATTAGGAGTAAATCATATTTTATATTACAATTTAAGTTTTGACTAAGCACAAAATTGGGTGGAATTTGATAGTTATAAAACAGAATATGATTCAAGACCTAGGGTGCTTTAGTATATGTAGATTATGCATGAAGCATTAGGTTTGGAGTTATAGCTAGGGATTTGACTTGGGACAGTCTCTAAGATAGGCCCATTAGTGGCTTTTTCTGTCTCTATATAATATCCTAAATGTTCCTAAAATGGGATAATAAAATCAATATTATGGGAAATAGTGAGATGATGGTGTCCCACAGGGATTCTAAGTAATGATAGACTGGGGGCCATTTATATTAGTTACCATCATGTTAATATTATTGAATAATATAAATAGATTTAGTACCAAGGGAACTTTAAATCCAAAATCATCACTTTTTCATTATCAGAAATAGATACTATAAGTGGCCACCTCAGTTAGGAAATAGTGAAGGATCTATAAAAGAATTACAAAAATGATCTTATTTAGATAAACTATCTTGGGTGTAGGCAGAATTAAGTAGGCAAATGAATTTTAATAATGTGATTATTTAAAGTAGTTAGGTATTTCATTCTAACATAGGTTATCATCATTACAAATAAAAGATTATTATTAACTCCGATATGAATGGGAGTGGCTTGAGTCTGTATGGAACATAGAAAAGAAGCATTTAGGTGATGATTAATAGCATATAATTATGAAAGTAGCTAATTCAGATTTTTAGAAAGCTAGAAAATAAAGCTAATAAGCATGCTGGGCTTAATAAAAAAATGTGCAATGTTGTTTTACAAGAGCAAGGAAGTAGAATAATAATTAAGTAATTAAATAACTGCTATATATAATTAAGACTATTAATGTTATAGTGCAGTAATAGAGTATATGATGATTCAAAGTATTGGGTACCCCCTTATTTAAAGAAATAGACTTAGAATATATGTAGAGAGAGTTGAGCAACGTAAGAGCAATTATTAACATAGGATGTAATATTCTTGGGTTTGAGGTAAGTAAGATATGAGGAGAGCGATCCTTGAAGTGATTGAATAAGGAATAGTTTTTAACAATAGAAAAAAGAATCAGAATAAAAATTAAAAGAAAAGTATAGACATGATACAAAAGTACATACAATATGAATATAATAAAATTCAATACACTTCTAGTTAGATAAATATATAGAAAAGACCAAATCTAAATTTGATTTTCATAATAGTAGACACATGGACAGAAGTAGAACATTCAACAGGGGCGCATTAATAAAAAAGGAAAAACTTTAAAGTAAGAGCATTAGACTATGCCGATCTCTTTGGATCAACAAAAGAAAAAGTCCATCCAATTCAGTACATATGGGTGTTCAAGATTTTTGCGCCAATAGTCTCTGCCTATATGGTATGGTTATGTTTAGAGCACTTGTGGAAACTCGATTGCAACATTTAAGAAAACGGTTAGATTCGTTTATGGATGGGTCCTGGGGTACTCCATAATATATTATGAAAGTATCACTCTCTGCGAACAAAAGACACTAAATTTTTGGCGGGTTTTAGATTTTATCACGATTGGCGATTAATTCGTCTACAGTATGGCATGTGTGACCATAACTTTGTTATTAATGCATGTGGACTGGTCATTGGATATCATCAATATTAATAAATTACATCACTACGTGGACCAAACTATATGAGATCTTAAGAGCCAATAATTGGTCGGTTTTTAGATACGTTCACATACAAAATCTGAAAAAAAAAAAATTCTAAGGTGCTTCTTTGGTGGTTATCTAGCTAGCAAGTGAATGTTTGGGTAGTGCGCATTTGACTTGGCGTAAACAAGCTCTCGATAGCGCACCCCCGAATCTGTTGGACTGTTTTTACACTGTCTCATACACACAAAACTTAAACGATAATAGTAAGCGCTAAATGATTCTAATTCGGTTCCATCTCCTACAGTCTACTTATCTAATTCTCTATGTTCCGTGCCCTGAAACCACTAACTTAATGCATTCGCAATATATTAAAATCATCTACACATCTTAGGAATTAACATTCCCATAGAACTGGGTAATGCAATGAAACTGACATGTCTGTAAGGACTCATCATGAATAAACTACAAATTATCCAATAACAAAGCTCCGTATTTCCTTTTCCATTACGAGTTTATATACTATCTTCTACCTCGCCTGGTCACTCCCTTAAAGAAACAATTCCTTTGACATTATAAATAATTTAGTAAATGACTAGCCTTAATCCATATAATCACCCTGTATGAATAAATGGAAATATTCCTAAAAACACATAATTATCTAAAAAATAAAACCATGAAAACTTTCTGAAATAGTTTATTTTATTAAAACGTTTATTTATAAAGTTATTACGTAATTTTACCTAATTCTATCAATCACAACTCGCTAACAAAATTAAGGACGATTTGAACCTGAAGATATACGATGTAATTTAATGTAGAAACAAAAAACTAGAAAAGAGACGACAAAATAATAAGCCAAATACAAAACCAAATAGAAATACACGCGTCCATACCTTACTAAGAACAAACCTACACACATAGCTTATAAAACCAATAATTCATAGTAATTACCTCGAAAAAATATGTATACTAGCTACTCAGAAATTCATATACAGAATAAATCAAAAAATATTAACAAAACATATCCTCCGTATTAGAATAGAAAGAAAATCGACATATACTAAATTAATCTACACGCGCGCTAACGGGTAATATCGTTTAACCAGCAGGTCCCAAACTTTTCTCTTTGTATCGTATGACCACCAATTTGCCATGTTTATTCTCTCGGTACTTTGGGTAGATCACCCACTAGCTTACCTGATTAAATATGATGTTTTTGTTGACTAAAAACATTATAAGTTTATCACCTCACTTATAAATACCTCAATTTCTTATAATTAAATATATAATAAAACAGGAATAAACTTCACAATTATATAATATATAAGAATAATACGTAAGAAGCCGCATCCATATTCCATGTAGAGTCATATATATATATATATTATAAATGAATAATTCTTCATTCAAATTCATATAGCCAAATCTTATGGAACTATTTTAATAGTCCAATTATATTCCTAGGAAATTTCAACATTTCTCATTTATATATAATGACGAATTCATTTTCCTAGCCATAAAATCACTTCAAATTAATACTACTAAATATCAGACTATCAAGTAAGTTGATAAATCAGTAACTTTTTGTGATATCCTACTTTGTTTGCATTCTTTCCATCTGTAAGCATTTGTGCATGGCAATTACATTATCCAGTAGTAATTCTTGAGTATTATATAGCCCAATAAAAAGAGTTCTACTTCATGCAATACATGGTCTAAGTACCCCACTTGAAAGTTTGCAAACAAACTATATTCTCACTTTCTTAATTAAATTAATTTCAGGAAATAATTATACTCAAATAATTATTACATTGCCCATCAGTGAATTTAGTATCTAAAGTAAAAAATATTTATTGCAACTATATATAATTCTATTGGGCGTTAAATATTTTCACCGCCACAGGAAATTAATAGTGGCTCCATTCATAGAGATATATTAAAACTGTTCATAATCATTGCAATGCTTAATTGTCTTTCAAATCCAATTTCATCCCATTTCATCCAAATCCATATTTGAGGTCTTCACAGCAGAAATACCATAAAATATATATACTGTAATTAAAAGAGAAAACTAAATTAATCATAAAAGTAAAAATTAAAAAAACAATAATAAAGAAGAATTAAAAATATAAAAGTATTAAACATAATATAAAATACATATAATATAAAGTAAAAATATATAAAAAATTAAAATAAAAAGAATAAATAATACAATTAAGTATTATAAACATATATATATATAAATAAATCATAAAAATGTAATAAATATATATTAAATTTATGAGTATTTAAAACAGTACCGTAGAAAGAGCTGAAACCAGACAACTAACATCGGTTTCCTCGTAGTTAAAAACATATAGTTTAACACGTCACATAACAAAAAAGGATTGATTCCGCTCCGGCTCCGGCTGATCGAGCTCCGTCGCCAGATAAAGCAGAAAAAGTTAAAGCAGTAAAGCTAATTATTAGGTAAATACAAAAGCATACTACCCCCGTAGGTAGGTAAACCTCTAATTGTTATTTATACTGAGCTTATACTGCTTTAAAGGTATTGATAATTTTTATAAATATGTGAATATTAAAAGCAGTAAAAATTTACATACCCTAGAAGCAGTAAAGCAGTAAAAGTTAAGCAAATTAACGCGAGAAAGTAAATAGAGCCAGAAGATAGTAACAAAACATTAAGTAGCAGTTAAAAATAGACAAAATTGGTAATATAGTCAATAGGTGTTAGTAACACCCTTCTCATATTTTTATACTGCTTTTACTGCTTTAATGGTAATTTTTTTCGTCAATGTTTATTGAATATATTAAATTGCGGTAACAGGTTCGTACGATAGTTAAAATAAATATGTTTATACATCAGAACAACTCAGGTTTTTATCTCTTTAGCTACAGACTAATATTTTTTAAAAAATTATGAAATTAAAAGTAAGTTAAACTTATATAAGACTCAGTTAATAATATATTGTTGTTATAATAATAGGTATTGTAATTAGGTTTACTTATGTTTTAGGTCGCGTAAAATGTTTTTATATAAAGAATGTTTAAATTATTCAAAGGAGAAATATGACTAAATCAAAATGTATTTTGAAAAATAAATTTCCTGAAATATAGAAATGGTAAATGAAACATTCCTTTTATAGATATATAAGTTTTTCATTTCGCGGCGGGGAATATTGCGGACCTGAGCGGCGGAACGCGGAAATTGCGCCTGAGGGCGGCACCGGGCGGCGGGTACGACGAAATATTGCGCCTGCGGGCGAACGCGAGGCGGCGGTTCGGAGCGGAAATAAATTGCGCCCTTGCAGGCGCCAGTACGAGCGGCGGCGGTAATCGGCGGACGGGTCGCACCTGACGGGTGCGGGTTCGTTGGACCTCTCGACGCGAGAGATCATTAGCTGCGTCTGGTGATCCAGTTTATAACATTAGGTTAAGACATTAATATTAACTCTGTTTCACTTTTGAGATGTAGGTGTAAGAGATGAGTCCTCAAAAGATGATATCATCAAAGTATGAATCTATACAATATAGATGGTCTCAAAGATAACGGCATCAAAGATTCAAAGATGACGTCGTCAAAGATGAACCTTCAAAGTTTGAAGGCATCAATGCTGAGCATGTAATGCTGGTAGGCGAATCTAAGTTGATAGCCATTCAAAGTTTAGAGGCCAGTCAGAAGATTGAGGCAATCAAAATATCGAGAGTGTTATGGGTGTAAGTGTCATTAATCGGTGACTCTTGAAACGTTTTGCGAATCACTGTCTCAACAGGGTGACCCTCGATGTCTCGTCTCACGCATATAATTTAATTCAGGTCACGATGTAGCATAAACTAAAAGTGTTAGAGAAATTACTAAGCGTCATAGTAGTAAAGTACATACTAGAGTCGAACTCTCGCTCATTAAGAGAGAATTCGAGATACTATCAGTACCTTATTACCTACTCTGGGGTTAAAGACCACTATATTAGGGCTATTACGGGGGCTCACAGGGAGAGCTAAGAATGAAGACTAAAATCGTTTCAATAAAATGGCTGACACGAGCATCGACGAGTCTGGGCACCCAAGAAATGTTGGCGTCATCTAAAAAAACATCACATAACACATGTGGTAACTTACTCCCTTCCACTCTATTGTGACTTTTATTAGGTCACTTATTATATTCAATCACTGATAATTTTAACACAAACAAACACTGTGAGCAATTTAGTCATTGACTAAATATGGACTCACACATAGATGGCACCCTGTAGATAGATGATGCGATACAATTTGCGTCCACGTTAATCACGCATGGCACATTTTTCACACCTGGCCTCATTAGATCTAGCGAGAATAAATGCTCGAATGTCAGAAATTCAATTAGAAAACATACATCTGTGTGAGCATACCTAATTTGCCTTAGCGTGTAGATTGAGGGAATAGTCCAGAGAGCAGTGTGGTATGAGATGTCAAAGTGAAATAATCATAAGTGGGGCATAAAGATAAATTATCTTGAGCTAGCGTATCTAAACAGTATCCCTGATGGTGTAGTAATTAGCACAAGCGATTCTAGCGGTGAGGAAAATAATATTCATGAGTCTAAAACAAGGTATAATAAACAAAAAAAAGGCTTAGGTAACTGAAGAAGGAGACAAATAAAATATACCTAGTGGGACAAAAATTATTGACACCATGGTATTATGTCTAAGGGTGTGTATATTTATGTGTAGCGACAAGCTCGTTACCTGTATGTATTATATAAGTGTAATGCTATAATGTCATGGGTAATTGTAAGTCGTCATGGTAGTGATAATGTCTGAAAATAAGTAATATAATAATATAAGTGAATGTGTGTGTGTTGTGTATGTGTGTTGAGTGTGTGATGTGTTTATGTATGGTGTGTGATGTTGGATGTTTGTAGTGTGGGTGTTGAGTGTGGTGTGCGCACAAGCGCACGTTGTGTAAAGTGTTCAAATCCAGGTAGGATCCTATATCAAGGCCGATACATATTAGAGAAACTGAGAAATAATAAGTCACGTTGCAAGTTTTTTTGAAAGTTATCTTGATAAACGGGATAGGGGCTACGCAGCGCCTCAGACAATGAGACGTTCGGCCTCTATAAAAATATAACACAATTGATAGGTCGGGAGGAGTCCAGTATGTTAAAATTTTTATTTTCATGCTGAAATATCTATGGTCATAATACAAGTTAACTAGTATACCATATTCAAAAAACAGAGAAGCATTCACGGTTGTCTTTGATGATCTATCGGTATATATTCAAAAATTGAACCTCCCATGGAAAGACAATTAGGTAGGTCGAAAATACTTACCGAGTTGGGCAAAAATTTGAGACACTCATGGAATGTAACCAAGGGTACCATAAAATTACCCAGTCGGGCCAAATGACTCCAATTGATATCTATGGCAGGTGGTCAATAACAAGGTAAAGACATATTATCAATAAATAGGCTATAAGCCTACCTCAATAATATATATATTAAATTATAATACTATATATAAGGAGATACAAATAATATCGAGTGAGTGGGACAAAAAATTGACCACCACGGTCGAAAAATTTAGGGGGAGAGGGGTAATAATTATATATAAATAGTGATAGGGTTAAATTACGTTATTACAATAATGAGTTGCAGTAATAGCTAACCGTTTGGCTACGCTAATCCATTTACTTCGAAAAGTAGTGAGTGCTAAAATTAGGGAGTTGCCTATAAAAATAAATAGGGTTGCCAAAAAATATTAGGTTGCCTAAAATAAAATATTAGCGGCGCCAAACAAGGGTTCCTCAAAAATTAGGTAGTTATCTTCACATAAAATTATGGATGAGTTACTTCAAAAAAATGGTTACTCTCATATAATAATAATCACTAGGGGCCAATAAAATGACCCATATGGAAGATCAAAAGGGTGCTCTAGATGACTTTTGCAAACAAAAAAGGTTAAGACCAGCCAAAAAATGGTGAAGGACATCCTACACAACATGTGAGGACAGGTGGTCAGTGCTAAAGGCCATTATAATCTGGGCGACACAAAAAAGCGAGGGTATGATACCTCAAAAGGTCAATGCCCAAAAAAGTCAAAAAGGTAAAAAATTGGGCTCAAAATACATCTCAGTTGGATAATATTACCTGAGGCACGCAGTGGTACTAAATGACAAATATTACACGAACAATCTGAGATACTAACCAATATATATATTAACTTTATAATATATATTAATATATATATAATATATATATAAATAATAAATATATATATACTATAAATATTTATTATATTATATAATTAAATTATATATATATATATATATATAATAATATATATATATTTTTTATACTTATATTATATATATAATTAATATATATATATATATATATTAAATATATATATAATTAAATATATATATATATAATATATAGTATATATTAATATAATATATATATATATAATATATATATATATATATCATATATATATTAATTATATTATACTATATATAAATAATTATTAAATATTTTTCAGTTATTTTCAGGAAAATATTAAGAAAATGAATTATGTGCATTAATAAATTATGAAAAGATAATAACGTTATAATTTTAATTAATATTTAAATCTTATTATATAATTTCAAACTAATAAATAACTTAAGGGACCTATAGGTTATTTGCTGCGCTAATAAAAAGAATGATATAATAAACGGCGCGAGCGACGATACGAAAGCGACCATGATTACTATTTTTATATTATCTCTTACTATTTCTAGTTATTTTTTTAATTAGAGAATTTCGAGAGATTAAGGAATATCTGAGAAGTTTATGCCGAATGCTTATCATATATCCACCATAAACGAGGCACATATTGAGGATTAAATGATTACACCGCATAAAATTGGCGAGGTTAATACACGGATCAAGCTCAGCAACACCTAAATTACAAAGCATTTGTTGTCAGTAGAAATCTTTAACAAAGCACAATGCCGTATTCTTATTTATCCTTTTTATCTATTGAATAGATAGTAAGATATGTTGTATTAAATAAATGACCCTGAGGACGTAGGACGTATTATATATAAATTATGATATGTGATGCCATATAATTTAAGGCATAACTGAAATACAAATTTTAAAATTACGGAATCAAATTTGAAATAATTCAGTCTCTCTGTGGTAAAATCTTTCAGTCATCTGTCACGACCAGATATAGCATTTGCCTATGTCAAATGTTTTTTAAAATTAACTAAATTTTAATTTTCTTATTTAAAGACAATTAGTAAGTACAGTTTGTTTTAACTCTTACTGCCTTATATTTGTTTATATATATAATTAAAAAGAAACATGTTTTAAGAAAGATATAATTATTGTAATTAATATATATTAGTCATTTAAAATAATTTATTATATATATATATATATAAAATGTTTTTTTCGGAAGAATTGCAAAATTTTGTTTCTTAATACTGTGTATTAATTAAAAGTGGTATAGTCATAGTTATTGCGAACACTAAAGTTGATAATTGAATTTACTTATAATTATTTAAACTAAACCCCTAATATATAATATAATAAAGATATTATAAAGTAATCGATGAATGTTCTAGATCAGAGTAGGCCGTGTATTCAGAGTTTGAGCACTAGGGGAGCTCCGCGAGGACTAACTAGGGACCAGGCGCGAAGCCGGTCCTCTCCTTCTACCTAAAAAAAGGAAATTAGACTTTGTGAGCAATACAATTGTGATTAAATCACACTTCTTGCGTATGTCTTGAAACTTCTAGTTCTATTTCTCAAATAAACTCGCGAGCTGCGATTTCTATTATAAAATTGATGTAAAGAATACCTACTGATAGAGAAGGGTTCATATCAGCATGATAATAACACGCTTTAAATAGAACTGTAATAAGTATATTTAACAAAATTAAAAAATTTAATATAATTTATCGAGAAATAAATCAAATTTTGTTCATAATTAAGGTACAATTTATTTTGAGCGTTTCGAGATGAGTCGTCTTAGGTGAATCAGTGGAATCAGTTGTCTTTTTCTTCTCTGTATATATCTACATTAATATAATATACTATAATATGTTAATATCTATAGATATATATTAATTATAAACCTAATATAATATAATATATATATAATATAATATATTAATGAAAATATCATGGTGATTTCTTGTTCTCTTATGCAAATAAAAATATATTTGACGTTAAAGAGAATTAATATTAATTCATTTAAGTCTATTTAACTCATATTACTGAGTCTATGAAAATGACTAATTAAATATATTGAAATATTGAGATTTCAATTATTTTCTTATTATAAAATAAATTAGTGAATCTATACTTTATGTAATTTTCTTTTCACCATTGAAAATTTCTTTATAAAATACTTTGTCACTTGTCCCAACAATCGATTTTTCTGCTGGACTTTTTTTTTTGCCGTGTTTAATAGATTGATTGGTTACACACATAATTAAAAAATTCAGCATGTACAATAAATAATAATAATAATAATAATAATAAGTAAGTAATAGCATTTTCCATAGACATCTTAAATTTATCATGCTACATGCTAAGGTATTACATATTACATTATTAATTTAGAATAATAATTAAAGATTATTGAATTGATGATATTATAAATAAACTAATTAAATATGTAATAAACAATGAAATTAAACAAATAAAATTGAAATAACTCTAACAATAATAATAATAATAATAATAATAATAATAATAATAATAATAATAATAATAATAATAACTCTATCTGCCCTCTTCTGTTCAAGTCTGTTCCAAACCATTTCTTTTTTTTCCATTTGATTTGCTTAAGGTTACAACTTTAATTTAAATGATATATTTTCTGATTTTTTGATGTGTGTTTATGTGTGTGTATGTATGTGTTTATGTATGTATGTTTAAAAAGGCAAATTCATACCTTTCGGTTATTACCGAAGTTTGGTTTGCTAAAATAACCAAACTAGTTGTTTAGTAGATGTAATTGAAGAGCAGTTGAGGTTTTGGTATTAATTTTAACTAATTATTTAATTTATTTATTTATTTATTTATAGATAACTTTTTTTTCTAATTTGCTTTCAGTTTTGACCGTACGATTTAGAGATTTTTGTTTTTTTGAATATTTATTATTTAAAAAAACATTTTGCTCGTCTGAGTTTGATGCTAGTTTTTGTAAGTTAATAAAATGTCTACCTCCACGAGCACACAACCCACAGACACACATTCCAAGCACATATATCTTTAATTAAATGATCAAACCGATTTTATCATTATTTATATATCATTATATATTTATCTACATTTTGAAATCATTTTGATCTTTGCACAATAATGGAATTTTGTTTACAGAAAGAAAATTATATATTTTTAAATTTATATTGCTTTGAAGTCCATAAATTTCTGTTTTAATTTTGGCATGGTTTTAAATGTTTTTTTATATATATATATATATATATATATATATACTATATATATATATATATTTTTATTTTTACTATATATTAATATATTTATAATAATTATATATATATAATATATTATTTATATATATATATATAATTATAATATATATTATATATATATATATTATATATATATATATTTATATAT